>VRLP01001303.1:0-136295 GCA_009660295.1 Lophius piscatorius | reverse complement strand
GAAGAACAGGGGTGATGTGTTCGTGTTTACGAACTCTCATCAGGATCCTTGCAGCACTGTTTTGAACATACTGAAGTCTTTGAAGACTTTTATCAGGGATCCCAATGAGAAGTGCGTTACAGTAATCCAGTCGGGAGGAGACGAACGCGTGAACCAGCTTTTCAGCATCACTTAAGGTGAGTGAAGAACGGAGTTGGGAAATAAAAACGGAGTATGTGTGTGTATGCACATGTTTGTGTGTCGGCTAGTGCGTATGTGTGTGTGTGTCTGTCTGTGTATCCATGTGTGTGCGGTCGTGCACGTGTTTGTGTTTGTGTGAGCTTGAATGTTTGTAAACGTGTGTGTGTGCAGTTGTGCGTGCGTGTGTGTGCGGGCGTGTGTGTGTGTATGTTTGTGCATGTACATGTGTGCGTGTTGGCTAGTGCGTATGTTTGTGTGTGTGTCTGTTCAACCGTGTGTGTGCGCTCGTGCATGTGTATATGTTTGTGTGCGCGTGAATGTTTGGAACTGCGTGTGTGTGTGCAGTTGTGCGTGCGTGTGTTTGCGTGCGTATGCATGTGTGTATGTGTGTGTTTGTGCGTGTCTGTGTAAGCGTGCTTTCATGTTTTTATGAATGTGTGTGTTCTGTGTGTGTGCATGTGTGTGCAAGTGTACTTTCATGCGTGTGCATGTGTACGTGTTTGCGTGCGTGTGTGTGTGTGTGTGATTTCAGCTCATTAATGCTACTCCAGATGATTTAGGAATTCACCAGCGTAACATTACTCATTCTCAGATTCATTAATCCACAGGAGAGCAAAGGCTGCGGCTTGAAGAGACAAGCGAGCAGAAATCAAAGTTCTTTTACGAGCTTCGCAAATCTGAACCATCCCAGTTTGATTTGTCATGAACAGTAATCCACTGTGGGCTCGTGCTCCAGCGGCTTTATCAGACTTTGATCACCGCGACTGACAGCTGCCACCATGGGCACTTTTCGGTTTGTCTTTTACAGCCCGGTCCCAGAAATAAGCTGGAGGAGAACCAGCGGCATCCCATTCCCCAGCAAAGTCAAAATGAAGAATTCAAACGCCGTCCTCGAAATCCCAAATTTCCAGCAGGAGGACGCGGGGACTTACGAATGTGTGGCAGAAAATCGCCGCGGCAAAAATGCCGCACGGGGTCGTGTTTCATTCCACGGTGAGTGGAGCGTTTCTAATTGGGTGACAGGCGGCTCAGAAAGACCGTAAACGTGTTTCAGATATCCTCGTTTTTGCAGCAGGTTTGCATGTGCTTTAGTTCTTTGACAGAATTTGTCCAGAACTTGTAGTGACTGTCTTTACTATACCAGTTTGGAGCCTCCAAATTCATCTCGTCTGTATTTAAAACATCTGTATTCCTCGCCTCTCTTATAATTCCACTTGCTAAGTTGAGTACTTATTCATTGCTTCTTAATTAAAACACATTTTTCAAGGTAATTCCTCCCATTCGTTTGTAGCAAAACCTCACTGGATACAGACAATGACAGACGCAACTCTGTCCATCGAGGAAAGCCTCCTCTGGGAGTGTAAGGCCAATGGGAAGCCCAAACCCTCGTACAGCTGGCTGAAGGACGGGGATCATGTCTCGGCAGAGGTATGGAAAACAACACATTAAAGGACCAATCTGAATAAATGTGCCCAACAAAATTTAAATAAATGGAAGCTATCTGGACATTTTGGTACCTTTTATAGTCTGTATAAAAGTGCAATCTGCATCTGGACACATTGTCAAGAACTTTCTGGGACGTCCTCAGTTGACCTGTAGTGTAGGTGTTTTTGAACATCTTTATTTTACTTTATACAATCATCACCTTTTAGCAATTGAATGATTCATCAATACATGTCCCGAAGTTTCCTCATCATCGTTTAACTAAGTCTAGTCGCCAATGCGTGTCTACTGTCAGATTTATTATAAACTAATTCTGATAGTCAATGGATGTCCCCTTTCAAAACGTCCATTATCAACGAAATCCAGTTGATAATGGACGTCCCTTGTCAGACGTCCGTTATAAACTTATTCTGGTTGTCAATGGATTTCCCCTGTCACACAAGGTATTATGAACTAATTCTGGTCGACAATGGATGTCCCCTTTCAAAACGTCCTTTAAAAAGTAATTCTTGTCCTTAATGGAGGTCCCCTGTCAGAAAAGTATTCTGAATACTTGAATTCTGAAGTATTCTGACCAATTCTGACCAAGAGTGGAAGTCAACTGGACGTCATATGTCAAAAGGCAACTGACCCACCTTCCCTCTAAAAAGGTATATTCACAGCTGGTTCTGGTCCTTGACGGACACCCCAAGTCTCAGAACGTCTGGTCCAACAAATGCTCTTCATCAATGGATATCCGTCCAAATTATGGCCCGGCCCAACGGATTTGGTATCAATGGCTTTTTTCGTGTACAAAAGGTTTCCTTCTCAGTCAGACAAGAATTCTCAATCCCCATTGGATTTAATTTTTTTTTTCATGTTACCTCAATTCAACCACTAAGTGTTTTTATATGTTTTGTTTGACCTAGCAGGAAGAGGCTCAGTATTTGTGTTTGTATTCATACTGAATGCACACGTCCTCAACGTGATGTTGCATTTTTTTGTATTTCCTCTGTTCAAATGTTGTCAACAATATAGTGAGTTCACAATCGTGACATTGAGACACGATCACAATGTCAACCACCTACAGATGAAGTCTGTTGGATCTGCTCACACTCTGATAGTAATGCATTTTTTGCCCATTTACACCATCCTAACTGATCCAAACTCATGTAAATGCTCCGACAAGACAAACACAGAATCTCCAAAAGATTGAAAACAAGTTAAAGGACAAATTCACGTGAAATGTTGCAGAAACAAAAAAACAAATATCTCCTCAAAACATTCAGTGTTTCCCAAACACAAACTCTACTCGGGCAGTCCGCCGGGTTTAATTAGGTCCCGCCCATGTACATGCCCACAAACCTGCGGATCAATGGGTACGGCCAAAGGCTGTATTTTAATGTTGTCCTTTTATTCTGCTCCTCCTGAATGTTGGCGTTCGCTTTGGCGGATAAACAGTTCTTCCAAATGAGAGACGAAGGCTTCCAGGTGCAGTCTGAAGGTTTATTGCCTCATAACAATGTGGAAAATAATGAATGATTGGTCCGCTAGCTTAATGCTTACATATATTGGTAATTGCCATATAGATGCTTATGAAATTAGTATTGATGGCAACACCATAATCAAACAATAAACAATTATGGACAAATAAATTAGATTACTTAACATACATTTGTCAGTTTGTTAATGAGACGCTGCTGAGACTCTAATGAGGCAAAGAGTTTTATTTCCGAGTAGGTACGAACTTATGGTAATTTCATCATGTCGGAACACATACACAATGCCAACCAACCAATAAGATTGAGCAATAACAGGTAATCAAAGAACACTCCCAGCAACAGGAAATATAAGTATGTCCTTCTGCCGTCAACAGAAAAAAATATAGATTACAAAGTCTAACTAACAGTTTTTCTTTCTAATGGCACCACTGTTAATAAGTCCTCAACCTGTGGGAAACACTGATATTCTGCTTTTGTGCCGCCCCTCATGACTGTCACATAAACCAAAATACTGTGCAACAGAGAGAAAAAACCAAATGCAAAAGAATTGTGCTGCTAATTTAAGTCAAAATTAGCTTCATTTGGACATTCGTCATCATTTATGTATGACGGTGCCTTTGGACTCATTTGTTCGATCTCTGCTAAGCTAACTAACCACTCCTTTTGGATCCCCCCACGGATCATAGCTCAAAGTCATCCAAGATGTTTTTCCAACCGAACAATCAAAGCAAACGAACAGCGTTTTAATATGCGGCCCGTGTCGTTAACGTTCCAGTCTTGTGTTTATAAGGAGAACCGCCTCCTCTTCTTTTCCCTCAATTACCAGCTGAACATGCTAAGGGATCCCACGAGGATCTTTTGGTCATTTTATGTTGTTCTCTCCTCTATCGCTGTCCTCCTACCTTTGACGGCGTACCTGTAATTGCTGTGCTTTTGGACGTATTAGACTGGCCTTGCCTTTTATATGCATAAACTTTTTCTCTTCCCTCTGCAGGGCCGTGTACAAATTGAAAACGGGGCTCTATCTATAGCTGCATTAAACGTGTCAGACTCCGGGATGTATCAGTGTGTGGCTGAAAACAAACACGGCATTATTTATTCCAGTGCCCAACTAATGGTGTTAGGTAAGGTCGCATACCTCCCTCAGCTTTTATCCTTCTTATTAGTTTCCCTGTTTGATCTTCTACTAAGATTAAGAAAAACAGCATCCTGCTTGAGCTCTTCTCTGCAGACCCATTTGATGTCACTATGGGGTCTGCAAGGAAAAAAAAACGACCCTGATGGAGTGTCTTATGTTGGTTCCACTCATTTCATCATTGATTTGGACACTACAGATGCGTTGCTTTATGGCGTTGTGCATGCTTTTCTCATGTAGATGGACTATTGATTTATTTGCAAAGCTTTGATGGCTTCCATCTGACTAGATCAATGATAGATTAGATTATTTCTTGGTAATAATGAAGATGCTTCCAAATGATGACTGACAAAAAATTTGATGGGAAGGGGGTTTGAACAACATCTGAAACCTTTTGTATAATGGACGTTTTCGAGGATGTACTTTATGGGGTGCGGTTTGTAACACATGCTAGTTTTAACAAAAATATTTTGCTACATTTAGCTCCAAATATTAAATCTAAATCTAAATGTTGTATCAAAATGTCAAATCTCAAACTCAATGATGAAATATTGTCGGAAACTTCGGCTCGATCAGACTTTAGGAACAAGACAACCACAGAACGACGGGGACGGAGCATTTGGAGTCCATAAAACAGGTACAGGTCAAAACCCAATTAGCAGTCCAATCCAAAATCCACAGGTGAAAGCAAAGTCCCAAAAAAAAAGCAGGGTAAAAAAAAACAGGGAAAACTTAAAGAAAAAAACACTGGAAAATACTCACGATGAAAAATACTAAGAAAAGAGCGGGGACATATGACAACGAGACGTCAACAACAAACTGGCCCGTGAGGACAGGGGAGCACAGACTGAGTGTAATGAGACATAGTTGGAGGAAGAACGCAGGTGAACATGATTGACAATCACACATGAGGAGAGGAGGAGGACAGGAAAGAACGGACACAGAGAGGGAGAAGGAGCACGAGTCAAAACAAACAAAGACACTGGAGACAAGAAACGAAACACAAAAACCAAACAGAGATAAAAGTGGAAAACGCACCGCAAAGAAACGCTAATAGAAGCACATTGAATAAAAACTTTCAAAATAAAAGAAAACAGGAAGACAGATCTAAACAATGACAATAACTTTCAAAATAAAACCAAAAGAGAATCAACCAAAAAATAACCAAGAAATGGAATAACACCTCAATGTTGAGAAAATATTCAAATTTACATTAGTACCAAAATAAAAAGCTTAATGAGGATTTATCACTTCAGTTAACGGTAAATGTGGCCTTTTAGTTTTCGTAGCAAACCAAAATCTTAAATATTGTATGTGTGTCACCTGATCGCACAACCTGGATGTTAAGCAAAGATAACACTGCATGTAAGAATATGTCATTTTGTGTGTTATATCTGTTTTATTTACTAAGGGAAAGATTAAAACGCGTGTTCGAGGATGTTTTTATGAAAGTGTCCACCATAGACACTTCTGTTTTCTTGTGGTTTTTGTAGATCATTTTTCTTAATGTGCTGTTTTGTGGCTTTTACCGCTGTGAAATTGATGAAGATGTTTTTCTTTATATGCTTGTGCTTTTTCTATCTGCATGTGTTGCAGTGTGTTGTGGTTTTTGTATTCATGTGAGTCGTCCGGGTCTCCGTAGAAAAAGCATGTAACTAAACCGAGTAACTTTCAAAAGCCTTGGTTTGTTGAACCGTTCGATAAAGTTACATGTTTTTTTAAAAACAACCTTGGTGCAAATGGAAGTGGTTTTCTTTCACACTGCTGAAGTTTATATTATTTGTATTATTTTCTAAACATTTAGGTCCAACATTTCGATCTGGATTTAGATTTAACATTCAGATACAATATTTAAATTTAGATTTAACATTTAGATACAATATTTAGATTTAGATACAATATTTAGATTTAACACTTAGATACAAAATTTAGATTTAGATTTAACATTTAGATAAAATATTTAGATTTAACATTTAGATACAAAATTTAAATTTAGATTTAACATTTAGATACAATATTTAGAATTCAATTCAACATTTAGATACAATATTTAGATTTACATTTAACATTTGGAGCCAAATGTGACAAAATGCTGCTGTTAAAATCAACATGTGCTACTTTTATGGACAGCGCCTCCTCGTTACCTGTGTGCGTCACTGGAAGGAAGGGTCCATATGTGAGTCTGATGGGAATCTCATTCTGAGATTTTGAGCTGCAGGAGTCGGTGTCAGAACCGCCTGACTGATCTGCAAAATGTTCTTCTTGCTTGTATTTTTCAATCCTAATCTTTGCCGTTTCCTCCCACCGACACACAGCTTCACCTCCCAGTTTCTCCAGAAGTCCTTTAAGGGCCTTGCTAAAAGCTCGCTCAGGCAGCGAAGTCACTCTGGAATGCAAGCCCCAGGCCTCGCCCCCAGCAATTAGCCTGTGGAAGAAAGGGAATGAGGTCCTGCAGAGGACTGAAAGGTAGGATAAAAGTCTAAATGCATTTTCCTCGCAGCTTTATTCACATTCACTGCGCGCCTACTTGTTTGAACAGTGTGTTTGGCATTTGTGCAGGTGCATAAAGGGAAAGGCTAATTAAGGGAACGATTGCACATGGCTAATATACTGGGTGCACCCTGTGCAAATAGGTGTTAGGGATGAAGACGCTCTGTGGTGCTATCAACGCTGCCTGCATGAAATATTTAAAAAGACAAAAGATTAGCAAATGGGTTCGGTGCTGAGGACAAAGCCCGTCTGCTCTAAGACAGAGGAATGGATTCGGAGGTGGAGCTGAAGCTGTAATTAAAAGCAAAAGTGCTCTGCTTTACTGTGACATAAGAATAGACCTTGAGTTACGACTGGGAAAATGAACTCGTTGATGAGAACCGGAGTCATCGGACTTGACTGACAGCGCCACCCGGACACGATGCAGACGCAGAGCTCCACTTTCAGCGGCTTGGAGTGGTTCTTGATTTGGTTTGCTGTCCTTCTCTGTCGGATCTCCTTCTGAATGCACCCCAAGCAGCGTTTTTAGCCCACTGGAAAGATTTCATACAATGCTAAACAATCAATTATAAGTTGGATGTATGCTAAAGCAAACGGGAGGCAGGGAATGACACGTAAAAGCTACCCTTCATCACTTTTCATCTCCTCTTTTGGAGGCAGAAGAAAAGCTAAAACCTGCAGAAAGTCGGCGCCACACACACATACACAAATACACACACAAACACACACTCATAATTACACAAACACACACATATACACACACTCATATATACACACAAATACACATTCAAACATACACACAAACATTCATATTCAGACAAACACACACATATACACACTCATATATACACACATACACACACTCATATACTCACATACACACACTAATATATACTGTATATATATATATATATATATATATATGTATATGTATATATTTTGAGATTTGATCCAAATGTAAAGTGCATTATAAATTAAATGTATTATTATTATTATTATTATTATTATATACACACTCACATACATACACACAAGCACACACTCATATACACCCACACAAATATACACAGACTCTTACACACACACACAGACACACATATACACAAACACACATACACACACACACAGACACATACACACAAACACACACACACAAACACATGCACACACAGATACAACCGCATACACACACGTGCGCGCACACTCACACACACAGATACATACACTCATGCCCATACACGCATACACATACTCAACCACAAAAACACAAGACACACACACAAATACACACACAAAGGGATGCGCACACACGCACGCACACAAATACACACACACAGTCACATATACATTCACGCGCAATAACACACAATAACACAATCACACAAACAAACCCACAAATATGAAACACACATGCACACACACAAACGCACTTATACACAAACACACATACACACACACACAGATTCACATATACAGACACTCATATATACACACTCACATACAAACACACACACACATACATACAAACACACGTATATACACAAACTCCACTAAACACAGGCAGGCGAGCAGAACAGCCAGTAGCGACTAAATAAGAACAACTCCAGCACGCTGGAGAAATGCTCGGCTTTGTGCTCCCTGAATCCTTTTCTTGCTGCCTATTGAAGAGAAGTTCGTGAAGAGAACAATATGAGCATCAAATGTTTTTGTCATGGCAACGCCGAGCCTCCTGAGCCGGCTCCAGATGGGGAGCTGTATCTGTAGCTGCAGGAGTTTGCTTAAAGTCTTACGCCGAATGACATTAAGCGCCGTGTATCTGAATCCCACGCAGCGTTTCAAGGTGCGCCGCCCTGGCGTCACACACCGGCGGGGAAATGTTTTCTTAAGCAGTCATCCCGTAAATTGGAGCAGTTGTTAAAAAGTGAAATGTGCAGGGCGCTCACTAAACACCACATCCGTTAAAGTTACTTTTATCCAAATAATGGGAAACAAATCCACACAATTACGCCTGACGGTGTCGAGCCATGCGGATAGTTTTAATCAGAGGTTAATTTACACGGGTTTTCCCTTCCAGAAACATCCCCACCCACGCTGATAGAAATAATGGGCTAAATTAAGAGAATGCCAGTTGTTTTTATTAATAGAAAGAATCATCAATAACGAGGAATCCATGATTCAAACTGCTCCTAAATCTATTCCGGCTTCGTGGTTGCTGTGTTTTGGCTGGAGGTGGAGACAGAAGCAACTGGCAGATATCTTGGTCCACAACCTTGGACTATAAAAGCAAAAAAGTTCTGCGTGGACAGATGCCGCGTGAGATATGTATCCATCTTTTTGGAGAGAGGAGTATAAATGTTGAATAAAAGATAACACATCCTTCCATTTTTAAGGTGAAAGTGTTATTCATTATCGCCATATTATCAGATTAATCTATTTAGTCTATGGCTAATATCGCTGAATATGTTTAATTAATTTATTCGTGTTCATCCAACCAACCAACAATATACTGAAGAGTGTCGTTTTTCTGTTTTTGTCATATTTCTGGAGTTTTTTGTTGTATTTTTTTTTTTTTGGCTCATTTTGCTGGTTAGTTTAAGTGTTTAAGGGGCGGATCCCAAATATTATATATCTTTAATGTGTACTATAATATATAATGTATTTTGCCTACAAATAAGTGTTTTTGCTGTATTTGAATATTCAGTCCGTTGTTGCGACCTTGCAGCGTCGTAGAGAATCCTCGCTGAGCTTAGCATCATTATAAATTAAATGTATTATTATTATTATTATTATAAAACCTGTAAACTGTATGTCATTAAATCCCAGAAAAGTCTATGGGGATATGATGGAATCTTCATCACTATAGATCCTTCATGTTAACGCAATACCTCAAAACTATTTCATGGCTCATTTTCATATTTTATATCCACGTAGACCTTAGTGCGAGGAAGAACTGGAGTGGTCGGTTGTACATTAAACGACACTAGAGGGAGCTTTATGGTCTGATTTACCTCAAATTTGATGAATATGAATCGGCGGAGATCGAGCTTATATATATATATATATATAACATATTACCCTAAAAGTTCATGTTTTACTCACGAGAGTTTTTTGTTTGTTTTAGATTTAAGGGGTTTCCATAGGAGGGGATTGCTTGTACAACGTAAGGAGTTCGGGGAATTCTTGGGGCTATGACCTTCGACCTAGTTAATGTTTTGTTAAATATTAAATCCAGAAGCTTATTCTACCACTGAGTCAGAGACAGTCGCTCTATTTGCTGCCCCCCACCCCCACCCCCCACCTCACCCTGGCCTCAAATCCTGTTAATGTTCTTTTGGGAGCATCAGGCTCCTTCCGAGGGCTTTTGACCTAAAAAACAATCTGGTAGAAGTGCAGTGGACTTTTTAACAGCAGGACTAAAATAAATGATAAATGAGGCGAGACAAAAGCCTGAACAGTCACTACTGTTTGTCCACCCTCTACTGCGGTCCGTACATAAAAGCTGTTTGTCTTCCCTCAGGATTACTTTGCTGCCAAATGGGACTCTTAAGATTGCCAACGTCACCAGACGGGATGCAGCCAGCTACACTTGTGTCGCCAAGAATCAGTTCGGAACAGCGAGTACGACTGGGAGGCTGCTTATCACCGGTGAGTCCTGCGATCTTACCTCTATCGCAACCTCCCCCGACACCTTTAAAAAAAAAAAAAACTCCACGCTGCCAATAATGTGTATTATGCCTCATAAGCTTTCCGTGTACGCACACACAGCAAGAATGTAATACACCACCATGACGGCATCAGTTCGCCTCTCTAGATTCTTCGTCAGTTTTCAAACAGTAGATGAGACTCCGAGTCACATTTGAGTTTCTAATTGGCAGATTTCAACTTGGACAGCTCTCATTAGCAGATTTATTTAGCTCCTGGTAGCGTAGACTGTTAACCAGCGTTTTCTTGAGTTGGCTGAAAAAGTCAATGTTTTTAAGGCTGACTCAATATACAGTATGCTTTTTTTCTAAAACAGCTCTTTTGAAGAAAGGAAGCAACAAAACACAACCACACCTCTCGTTACATGTGAGCTTTTTGGCTTAACTGACCACTAATGGGTAAAAAAAATCTCATAGTCTGGTGGATCTGAAACAGTAAGTCACGATCCCCTCCTACTTCTGAGCCTGGAGCTAGTGGGGCATTTAAGAGTAATTGGTCAGATCTGGGTAATCTTTAATGCAGAGATTCCAGTTAGGTTGCTCTCTTGCTGGGAGTTTAATGAGGTGATCAATACCTCTCTCATGTCTGTGCACAAAATATGAGGCCGCTGCAGGCAGCGCCACCGCCGACTTAGGCTGCAACAGCGACCGGGAAAAAGGGAACTAGCCAGTCTGATATCAGTCATTCAGAGACGAATATCCATTTCATGGATGCATATTTCATATCCAGGGACATTTGTGTGCTAATAATGTTAAAAGGGGAATGGGGAGAGATTTATAATGAAAGTTAGTAAGCAGCATTTTTTTTTTTCTAATACAGGTTAGATTCAGTCCCTAGTATTGAATTGCACCATCATAATAAATACGTAATATAACTCACATATATGTTTTAATACATATTCAACATATAATATAACATACATAGATGCAATATTACAAATATCACATCTATAGTATTCTTGTAACACAGGACTTAAAACATTTATTACATATTTATTACACAATCCCCCCCCACACAGTTATGCATCCGTCATCGCCTCGTCTTTTTACCGGTCAATGCAAACAAGGTAATATTCACTACAGTAGCCTCCACTTTATTGGATTATAATTATATTATATTATAATCCAATGAACTATATGAAATGTATTGATTATAGGCACCCCTTCAAAAAAATTTGTTATATGAGATAAAAAAAAAGAAGAGATGTCTTTGTTGTCTATACTCGTGATCTGTCATTCAAATTAGTCACAAAAACCTGAAATTATTCAAGTAACACAATCAAAAAAAAATAAAATACATTCTTAGCATAAAAATAATGTTTTTAATAATTGACAGCCTCACCAAGAAAATAGAACAAAAACCTAAAATATTGACATTATATCTTTGTATATTTTTTATTTCGTTGGGACCTTTATTGATTTAATATCATAGATACTCTAAATCTACCATATAATGAAAAATTATGTTTTCAAACTGTTAAGAAAAATCTGAATTATGAAATCAGTTCATTATAAAACTTCTTAATCAATGGAAAAGTCTGTTTAATTTCGATTAACTCAACCTTTTGCTAAAGCATTTTTTTTTTTTTTGAAGACTATTCCCCGGGGTTTTTTTTACTCTTATTTAGTTATATCAAGTCACAAAACAATTTTGCTTTTTCAACAGCCATGGTTAATGCCTCCTCCTCGGTGGCCCCTCTGGTCACCTATGGTGTCCCACATGGCACCGTCCTCGGCCCCTTACACTTCAGCATACACACTTCATATACATGCTGCTACTGGCTCTAATTATAAACAGGTTAGGTCAGGTGACACTCTTTTTATAATAAAAAATCAATATGTGCCTAGGCAAAAAGTTGAGCCGGACCTAAAGGGTTTAAATAAAGCACAACATCAACTAGCTGCTAGTTTTTTCTTCACTTTAACAGTCTGTAGTAATATTCTGACATTTTCTCTCTTTATGTATTTATTTGAATTTTTTGGTAGTTGAAGCTAGCAAAACGAGAAAACAGCTTAGTGCAGAGTCCTAATTGCAAAATTGTGATGTGACCGATGAGTTGCTAACTGGTTGGAGAGGTTTTACATGTTCTAGTTATTCTAAAATGAAGGCAGACCAATCCTCGTTAATCTGGGAGAGCACCCTCATTTCTTCTTCTCTCTTCTTCAATCCTAAATTTACCTAAAGGTCATCATTTATATACACATTGACATAACGCATACAGTCCTCCACCTTAATCTGTTGTGCTTGGACAACTGGCTTATTTTTCTCGTTAGCTTCTATTCCTCTCATACTCTGACAGCTCAGCCATTTAACACCCTAGAATTTAATTACCCTGACCTTTCCGCAACACATACTCTTCGGCCCCCGATCCGCCGCAGCCATGTCTCAAACTGTTATTTCTAAATTGATCTTGGAACCAGAAGTGCAAACCTGAGATGTCATTAAATGTAACGTTATAGACAGGCTTGGAATTTAAGGAGCTAATTTAATGACAAGGTCCTGATTTTGCCGGGAAGGGAAGCGAGACGGGGGGATCAGAGTGGTGTTGAAGGTTCCAGAGATATTAACATGCTACGCTGTCGTCTGTTGTCTGGCCAGAGCCCACCAAAATCACCATGAGGCCGACGAACATGGAGATTATTGTTGGCGAGAGCATCGTCCTCCCCTGCCAGATCGCGTGTGATCCAGCTCTGGATGTGTCTTTCTCCTGGGCGTTCAACGGCCAGCTCATCGACTTCCAACGAGACAGTGATCACTTCGAAAGAGTGGGAGGAGTGAGTCATCTCAATCATTCATCTCTTCTGCTTTCTGCCTATTGTGGGCTGTATCAGGACATACTGTGTGATGTTCAAGGGCATTCTCCATCGCCAATAACAACCGATTCCTGCCCAGACTCCAGGTTTTTCTCTGCTCGTTGGTGGATAGAATATCAAAAACACAGAAACATCTGTTAAAGATCGGTTCAAGTATTTTATTCCCCTACTGTTAACAACCCGTTAATATCCTCAACTATAAAAAAAAATATGAAAAAATTGTTTCTGTAGCTTTGGTTAATGCCTCCTTCAAAGTGGGCCCATTGACATGTGGTGTCCCCCATGGCTCCGTCCGCGGCCCCTTACTCTTTAGCATCTACGTGCTTCTGTTGGGTCTTATTATAAACATATTCCGTCCACATTTTTCAATAAGATACAGTAACTATAAATCTGTTTGACCCAACAGTTGAGCAGGACATTAAAGGGTTAAAAACCCTCAGCGGTGGTGGTTTTGATCGGGCCAGAAATCGGACTCCTCACCTTTGGAATGGTCCTTATGAGCTGCCATATGTTACACTTCTGAAGATATATTGGTGAAATGCCATTTCCCTCTCACTGCGGCCCTTGATTTATGCAGTCTTTATATTTTTTATTGCCTCAAATTCCGACTCTCATACCTCAAGGGAGAACATTTTCTTACCATTTCACTCTGCCATTATTGAATTTGCATACCGCTCTGTGAATCTCGATGCCCGTTATAATTAAGTAATGAGCCGGCTGGCATTCACCAAGGGCAGGCCTGGCACCGGCAAACGTTCGCACGGTCGTTTCTGAATTCTCCTGAAATAATACGAAGTGATTTCTTTAATATCTGCTCCTTTTGAAGAAACGTCCAAAATCCGGTACTATTCAGTGTGAGCAATATCATTGCCGTCTTTCAGGTGCCGAAAGTCCGCCACCAGATCTGAAAGCCCTCAAAGTCTTGTGTGGACATGACAAAATTAATATCTTTATTTAAGCCAACGGTAATTAGCGATGACATTGAGCAGCGCACGGGCATATAATGAGATATAGTTTTCAAAGAATCCGTATCGCTGTCCGGAGGGATTACCAGCCCTCTGCTCAACAGCTTTGGATGAATTCATTAACATAATTAAAAGTAAATCCGCCTCATCACCTCCTTCCTGCCTAGACAGGACGCCCCGCTCTCGGTGGCGAGTTCTTAGGTCGGCCAGGTGGCGCCTGACACCGAGGAGAGAATCAGACGTGGCAGATGGGCGTTCGCAGACAGTGTCAGGTGAAAGTAGAGGAGATGAAGCCCTCCTCAGCCACGTGCATGAATGGAAGTGTGACTCAGATTAGCGATGCTTTGTTGGCTGGTTTACGCAGAGGGGAACCCGCAGGAGTTCTTGTGGGCTGGTCGCTGCAGGGTGAAGCTCTGATCTCCAGCTGCTGTGACTGTAGAGTCGTACCAGGCTGACCTCAGGTGACCCAGCTCTTAAGCAACGCGTTACGTTTCACCAGCTACGATGATTTGTGATGGATTACTTCATGATCTTCTGGAGGTGGATTCTCATTTACATTGAGTGCGACATAATAGTGGGTGAAATGTGTTAATGCAGCGTTGTCATTCCTTAATACATTGCTGCACATTCTGTCATTTTAAATGATGATGCGGTTGGTATCATCTCATTCATACTCATTAATAAACTCAACACAGTCCATATTGATTCAACCTTACCATTTCTATGAAGTCAGCAGTCTGCTCGGAGATCAGATCCCATAGTGACTCAATAATGAAGAGTACAAGTATTTCGTCTGAGTGTAGACATAAATTTCCTTGTGTGAATTCGAAGGAGCTAATTGTGGAAACATTTAGTCATGTGGTCGGGAAATAACAGTCGAAAAACTCTTTTTACGCTAAAGAGACATCTCGTGTCTTCACATCTGCACATGTGATGGAGACAATAGATGACTTTATTCTTACCTAGGCCATCGCTGTCGTCGCCCGACAACAAGGCTATATGCAAGAAAGCTCCCTAATCCTCTGCTTTTTACAAGCAGTCCCCCTGACTGAGCTCATCAATTTAAATGTAGAGGTTTGTCTGACATTAGGTGTCTTTTCGTTAAAAGAAAGTTCCCCTCCGCGGGAATTACGAGACATACAAGACAGATCATCTGGAGCCGAATAATTTCCCCCAAATTTGGACTAAATTGGACATTTGAGAAATTATGGCGGGAAAAACTTGAGATAAAGCTCCCCCTAGTGTCGGAAATATAGACCCGACCTTTCCGATACTCAACCCAGTTCTTCCTCGCACTAAGTTCTATCTGGGAATAAAATTTTAAAAGCATCCATGAAAGAGTTTTTGAGTTAACAAGACAGAACTGCAGGGGATGCGGAGGAGAATTTGGGCGCGGTGGCATAAAAGACGATTCCATAATATTCCCAAGTTTTCAGGGATACAATGACTTTGTATGAATATATTGGGATTTGATTCATACTTGAAGGTAAAGAAAAAGGCAAGACGGAACAATTAATCAGAATTACTGAAATTGATCTAATTAAGGGTACTTTCGCACATTTTTCTGCTAAAACTGTATTATTAACGGTTCTGGTCTTCAGGGGGCTTTTGTGCGATCCAGTTTTTAGATGCCAGATGATTTGGCACTGTCGAGATGGAGACTGTTTCCTCGGTCATTTCATGCATTATTCTGGTTAGACGGTTTGTGGTAAGAAGTCGCATTGAGATAGTTGTTTTCCTAAAATTTTGGAATCCATGAGATCATCCCTCCCTGCTGCAGGCTTTGTCTTCTCGTCTGCCCCTTTGTGCCACACCTACTGACTGTCTGCACCAGAGCGAGAGGGAGAGGACGCGGCGCTGTTGGCACAAGAGCCGCACACATGGGAATAAATTACAATATTTTATAGTTGACTATGTTTCACACTCGCTCCCTGCTGTTCTGCATACGTCACTATTGGTCCTCTGGACGCTTTTTCAGAGTTAAAGTCACGAAGGGCCACGCGGGTCCAGACGAATCAGCGTGCAAATTAGGAACTACTGGCAGCTATGAGCTGTGTGAAGATCTTAAGACAGCAAGAGGCAAAGGTTTTGAGAACAGCAATGACGACTTTGTTGTTGCAGCATCAGTTCTTTCAGAATAAGAGCGTTTCCTCCTTTCAACGAAGAGCCGTTTCCAAGTGAGGCACCTCAGATGGTTCTGTGTGAGCTACCATCTGGTGCTTCAGGTTAACATCGACCTTATGTTAATGCCAACCTGACTTCATTTTAAGATTTGCATAGTTGTTGATTTCTTCACCGGTCGCGACTATGGAGCGACATCGGCGCTAAAAAAGAAGAAAAGAGACACAAATGCGTATCTTCAAATTCAAAATTCAAATCAAAACATGAAAAGGTCTCAGATGGCCTCAGAGGGAGTGATATGATGACGACTTCAGCACTTGCCATGAAAAGAAAGACTCTGTTTTGCCTTGATTAAAAAAAGTCATAATCCTTCAAAATCCATTTTAGCCGGGGTTTAAGAAGACAATCTTGTATTTATTTTTCGAAAGAATCACATTCATTTGGAAAATACAAATATCCCCAGTGCTAATTAAAGTTCCGTTCCTTATAGAGAGAGGAAATATTTCTCTAGAGAATACCTAACCCTCAAAATAAGTAATAACTATAGATGTTTTTCTGTTTACCACAAAAATGGAAATTAATAAATTAACATTAATCAAATCATTTTCATTATTTTGGTAGACAAAAAAGTGCTGTCTGTCTGTCTGTCTGTCTATATGTATGTCCGTCTGTCTGTCTGTCTATCCCTCTACATATCTGTCTGTCCGTCTGCCTATCCCTCTAAATATCTGTCTGTCCGTCTGTCTATCCCTCTACATATCTGTCTGTCTGTCTATCCCTCTACATATCTGTCTGTCTGTCTATCCCTCTACATATCTGTCTGTCTGTCTGTCTATCCCTCAACATATCTGTCTGTCTGTCTGTCTATCCCTCTTCATGTCTGTCTGTCTATCCCTCTACATATCTGTCTGTCTGTCTATTCCTCTACATAGCTGTCTGTCTGTCTGTCTATCCCTCTACATAGCTGTCTGTCTGTCTGTCTGTCTATCCCTCTACATAGCTGTCTGTCTGTCTGTCTATCCCTCTACATAGCTGTCTGTCTGTCTGTCTATCCCTCTACATATCTGTCTGTCTGTCTATCCCTCTACATATCTGTCCGACTGTCTATCCCTCTACATATCTGTCTGTCTGTCTATCCCTCTACATATCTGTCTGTCTGTCTAAACCTCTACATATCTGTCTGTCTGTCTGTCTATCCTCTACATATATGTCTGTCTGTCTATCCCTCTACATATCTGTCCGACTGTCTATCCCTCTACATATCTGTCCGACTGTCTATCCCTTTACATAGCTGTCTGTCTACTTGTTACTTTTTTAACGACTAAAAACGTTTTATTTTACACTGACTAAAAAACGCTGAGCTATAAGACAGTTATGGGATGTTGTGTCATTTAAGAAAAAAAAGAAAGAAGAAACAATATAAAGAAGGAGGAAAAGTAAGAAAGGAATAGATTTCTGTTTTTGTCTTAGATCGTTCCGATGCGATGTCTGAGGGATTCGCTTTAGATCAAAATAATATTATTTGAATAGATTAGAAGGAAACGGCCTTGTCCCAAAAAAATGTATTTCTTCTCTCAGCCACTAATATAATAATAATAATAATAAGCTGCCCTTTCAAAAATGAGACGGATTGTTCAAAGTTGGTTTTGTTTTTGTTTCTGTGTTCCCTCATGGCCTCCACTTTCATCCTTCTAACATGAAATTTATTTGATAACAGATTAATTAGTATTGTCTTAATGAACCAGTCTACGTTTGCTCTGTGTGTCCTGGGAGGGGGAGGTCGGGTACAGGGGGGAGGGAGGGGGGGTTGGCATAGCGCCTGAAGGGCGGCCAATAGCATTATTTGCGCAAAGTACATCTGCCACCTCTGCTGTCGGGGTTTGAAGGCAGGGAGGCAAAAATCAGAGGGCTTGAGATGATGTAATGTGGCGCGGAGGCCTATGAATGTTTCAAACATACCAGACCCGACAGCCGAGTGATGACATAACAATCCCCGACTTACTTAACCTTGTTTTTTTCTCTATGTTTGTGTTCGCTCGTAGAGCATATCGGGGGATCTGATGATCCGTAACATCCAGCTGAACCATGGAGGGAAGTACGTCTGCGTCGTCGACACTGACGTGGAGAGCCTCTCCACCTCCGCCATCCTGGTCGTCAAAGGTAGGGACTGATTTCAAGAGCTCGCTTTTGTGCGTTAGTGACCGAATGCCCCGCCGTCTAACTGTAAACCGAAGGAGGAGGAAGTCTGACAGAGATGGAGGTGAGGCGTCCCGGAGGCCTCATGTAAATGAAAAGTGACTCGGACTCATGTCAGCTCCTGTTTACGTTCCATACATGTGTTGCTTAAAAGTGCAACAATTGGGCGCGCACTCACGCCAGAGTGTGTGACACGGGGTCGACGATGCTTTGTTGATATTTTCCGGGCGGGCTCGGCTCGCCGTGTGGGCTTCACTCCGATGATTTACATTGGTATTCATGCCATTAACAAGCCGTAATGGCCGTCCCAGGTGCTTTGAGGAGGCAATGTTTATTACAGAAAATGACTATAATTGGCTCATTTACACATCGGCAAAATAACATGGATGGCGTTTTGAATAATTGAGCAGAGGTCTAAACAGAGGCAACATGGTAATGCGTGAGGCGTAGCAGTCACACACTCCCCTCTTCGTCTGCATTATTCTTCTCCCGTGAAGTCGGTCTTACCTTGTCTGCCGCTAAATGAACCTCACTGGCGTCTAATTCTGCTGCTGGTGTTCAGGAGCTCGCTAATCAAGCCGTAGCTCTAGACATCAAACACGCAGTGAATGACAAGTCGCCACACTAAGGATGTAGCCGTTCATTACGAGCGGCGCCGGCGCCTTGATGTGTAACGAGGTACAGCTATCTTTAATAGGTGTGATGAGCGGCGGCTTCTCAGACTGTGTCATTACCTCATGTTCTGAATGACGTAGGTCCGCCGGGGCCTCCGGACAGGGTAGCCGTGGAGGAGATCACAGACACCACGGCGCAGCTCTCCTGGACTCCCGGTAGGGATAACGGAAGCCCCATCACCGGCTACATCATCCAGGCCAGGACGCCGTTTACCGTGGGCTGGCAAGCTGTTGACTCAGGTACCGTGAAACGCTCATTTGGTCCCTTTCAAGTATTCACGTGGGTTTTTATTTGTTCTTCATTTAAATTGGGTGAAGCTGTGGCCCTGTTTCCACTTGGTTTTAAAATGTGTTTTATGCAATCGGATTAAAGTGGACAGCGAGACGGTTCGCTAAATCGTGTAATTGTAAACGACCGCAAAGATGCGTTGTGATCCGATCACTCTAACCACTTGGCGAGGCGATTTGACTATATTTGATTCTATAGATAGATAGATAAATTGACAGACAGATTGACAGACAGACATACAGACAGGCAGGCAGACAGACAGATTGATAGATTGATAGACTGATAAATAGAAGTTATTGGTCCAAAATGATGATTGAAATAAAGAAAAATTATTTGATTAATGTTAATGTGTCATGCGTCACTTGTGGTCCGATCGGCCAAATTGCATTTTTTAAGTCCACACAGGGACCATGAGGCATCCTTATTTCTACTTGCAGTGCCCGAGGTGGTGGGCGGTAACATGCTGACCGCCACAGTGGTTGATCTGAACGCTTGGGTGGAGTATGAGTTCAGAGTGGTGGCTCGCAATAATGTAGGTCTAGGAGAGCCCAGCCCAGCCTCCACCAAGACCAGGACAGAGGATGCCAGTATGTAAAACTGCACACGCACACAACCAACACACACACACACTCACACACACACACACACACACTGAGACTGAGTTTTAGTTAAATATTTGCTGCAGTATGGGAAATCTATCGAGCTCTCTCCGGGACGTCTCCCAGAAAATTCAAACAGCACTGTGCTTAATTATATCTCAAGAAATATTTCTGCATTTGCGATCTTTAACTGTTACATGGTTGTCGAGGAACACAGTAGCACAGTTTTGTGCAGAAAAGAGACACACCGGCGATTTGATCGAACCCTGGAAATAAAAGTGTCCCGGCGGCTCTAATGGATCTCCGGGCTCAGAGTTGCATTTTAATTCCATCTCAAGCTGTGACAGATGTGACACTGTAGAGAAAAATCAAACATCCGTGTGAGCCGCTGTAATTTTGAGGTGGTCTACACGTGCAAAGACAGGAAGCTACAAAAAGGATTTTTTTTTGCTTTCCATGTCATATTGACAGACTGAGTGCAGAGATAGTAAGCCTGACATTAAGACATTGTTGTTTGAGTGAGGTTGTTTATTTATACCTATATAGGTATGAATAGGTATTTATTTATATAAGGTTATTCCTCTTCTACCTTTCTGTTTCACCAGGAGGTAGCGTTGTGACTTCCTCTAATGTAGTTAAATATTTCAGACTTACACTGAGCCGCCATAACATTTTTGTCCAGGTCTGTCTTTCGCTGCCAGAACAGCACCAGTGCATTGTGGGTTCTGACGCCCTTTTTTTTTTTTTATCAGAACCAGCATTTAAGTTTTCATCAATTTGTGCCAAAGTAGTACTTCAGTTGGATTGGTTTCACGGGCTAGCCTTCACTCCCCTTCAAAGCAAATTGTATTAACCTAGCGCCAATCACAACAAATGTTGTTTCAAGGTGCGAAAAAAGCACAAAAAAAAACAAACAAAACTTTTTATTCGTTGTTCCACAGAGACCCCCAACAAAGTCCTCCATGAGTAAGCAAAAGTAAGACAGTGGCCAGAAAAACTGCCCTTTAATGGGCAGAAACCTCGGGTTGGAACCAGATTCTGGGTGGACGGCCTGCCGCCATGACCGGTTGGGCTGGAAGTGGAAAGAGGAGAGAGGAAAGGAGAGAGAGACATTAAGGGAAGGGAGGGGGAGTTCATAAGAGAGAGAGTGGATGAGAGAGGGAGAGAAGGAGTGTGTTAAATAGGGGGGAGTAGGTGGTGAGGCGACATGGGCATGCAAAGCAACAAAAATTATATCAGTTATAATAATAGGGTCCATCCATCACCTTTCTTCCACCTATATTATTATTATTATTATTAATATCATTATAGTTATTATTATTGTCATGCACATGATTGGGCCTTGAGCATCCTTAAGTCTGTCGCCATGTCACCAAATATCCTTTCTTAGGCCACTTTGGTTGGTACCAAAATGTTGGTACCCCAACAACACCATCAGTTATGGTGATGCTTCAGACCCGCTCAGATCCGTACGCTCGCCCAGTTTTCCTGGATCCTAAAACATCAAATTCAGGACGAAACGTTCCCTTCCTGCCTTTACCGTGGTGCTATTGTAACAACGTAATCAATGTTTTTCTTCACCTGTCAGTGGTTCTAAAGTTATGGCTGAGTAGTTTATATTGTTTCATCTGAAGTTCAGATGTCGCGGATTCAGTGTTTTATTCATGGAGTCACACACAATCACACAAGTACCCAGTGAGTGCCGGGATTTCATCCCCCACCGTTCGGCTCTAGCAGCCACACATGCATAAATACTGCAACAACCGTTGGAGGACATGCCATATTAATGTGACACTCATACTTATCAAAGCGCTCCTCCTCCTGCGCCAGAAACAGCTGACTGGGATTGGGGAGCGGCTTGTTTAATGTCAAAATATTTCCGATTTTATTACTATCGCAGGTGTTTAAGCATTGTGACATTTGAGTAATTCACCTTTTGCTGTGTTTGATTTTGCAGCGACTAATGGTCCTGAAGTAGCGGAACAGTAAAGTTGAGGTTTTCCATTGAGCTTTGTAAACTGTCCTAATTGCTCCCCTCTGGGTTTCTCCTCTTAGCTCCTGATACGGCTCCCACTGATGTCAGAGGTGGAGGCGGCACAAAGTCTGAATTAGTGATAACATGGGAGGTAAGTCATCTGTCACATTTTACTGTTCTCTCCATAGCCGAGTAATGGTTTTGCTTAATTGTGCAGAATTGAATGGAGCAATTTAATGACCCTCATAAGAGCGAGGCTCCTCTGATCAGCCTCCCGGTGCTATTTCTTCCTCCGAAAGCGGAGACGGCGAGCTCTCCTTTGAAGAGTTTTGCACTTTAAACACAATTACGCTGCCTCGCAGGAGGAAAAAAAAAGATAAAGTGGGAGCTGGTTTCGGAGAGTTCCGGGCAGTGGCGGCAAAGAAAAGAAAAAGGGGAGCTCTGTGCGAGACGCGCCGCAGCGACGGGCCTGTCTGTTTCTTTGTCTGTATGCGTTTTAATATCACTATAGTTTTGTGTTTTGCTCCCAGCCTGTTCCTGAAGAGCTGCAGAACGGAGACAGCTTTGGCTACATCATCGCTTTCAGGCAGCTGGGCATGGTCACATGGACGCGGGCGGTCATTTCGACGCCCGGCGTCTCACGCTACGTCTTCCGCAACGAAACCATCCCACCCTTCGCGCCCTTTGACGTGAAAGTGGGCGCCTACAATAACCGGGGGGAGGGACCCTTCAGCTCCATTGCCACCGTGTACTCGGCAGAGGAAGGTACGTTGTAGAGGTGTGCGCCGTAGAGTGATGCTTAAACGAACTATAATCCCACTTCTTACAACTGTGACCTTGGAATATTAGTTAGCATGCCGGTAGATTACAGGAAATCCTAGCAGACACTCTCCGTGGCGCGCTGTCGGGAGGTTGGGTGTTAATTGAATTTTCTGCGCAGATAGTCTTCCCTTCTGTCACTCACAGATCCCATTAAAAGAGAGTTGGGGAAATAGCTTCTCACTGAAACTACAGGTCTCCCATGTAGCTCTCCTCTTATTGCTATTAGTGTGCGTCGGTGTTGCCAGAGTCTTCTGGATTTTCCCTTGTGCTCTGTTTCTATTTCTACAGTCCCCAGCGAGGCTCCTAAGAGGGTTAGGACAAGAAATGTGTCTGCCGTGAAAATCGAAGTGATCTGGGACGCTCTCCCAGTCATCTCGGAGAGAGTGCTTGGATATGAGGTACGTTATGGCCGCTCAACAACGACGCCCTTTTTATTTTTCAAATAACACGATAATTGAGCTTTTTCCCTCTGGCTTTTATTCCAACTCAACCTTTAACAGTTCCTGGAATGAGTTTCTGCTCCGCCGTAGCCGTCTGGCGTATTGTATGGTCTCCTGCATCTCTGCACAGATTCTTTAAGAGCAATAATATCATGAAATTACCTCAACACTTTGGTGCAACAAAAGGGGGCCCACAGGAGGAAAATAAAACCCCTCTTCCTTTCAAGAATGCAAAGAGGGCTTTGCTGTTTTTTTCCTCCTCCTCCGGTGCTCTTTCAAAATGTGTCACCTCTGGCCCTCAGCTCTCCAGTTGCCATAGCAGTGGCCACATTGTCCTTTTAGAACTGGGCTTCTTTTTTTTTCCCCAAACGTGACGCTGAAGTGGATTTAAGCTGCTGAATCTCAATAGACCACCGGCGGTATGGATCCGGAGTCGGGGGGAGGGTCACGCATGCATGGCGGTCAGCCTTTAATTAGATGGTTAAAATTACAAATGCAATCCTGTTCCAAGTTTAATCATAATTACTACTGCGATGGAGATTACAGGAACTGAGTCGTGATGCTTATTATGCACAGTTTTAATTGACAACAAATTTGAAATGAAATCATTTTTGAGGAGGGAGAATCCCGGTGGCTAAGCTTCGCACTCTGATTGAATTATTTATTGACTTAACTCATTTATGTCACTTAATACCAGACGCCTGAATTAAAAAGATGACCCAAAGCGATCCGCAAATTACTGAATTTGCTTTATTCAGTAAATTCTCACCCGTACCCGTTGCTTTGCTGCACCTTCATCACTGGTGTCTTCGTCAGAACAGAATGAACAGATTCTCGTGAATTGACCTTTTATGGCAAAATATCAAGCCAACATTTACGCTGCAGTTTTACATTGTTTGTTGAAAAGGCGACTAGATTAATATTGTCCTCTTTCATCAACTCCTAAAGGCTTTTATTTTCCCAGCCTCACGGTGTCCTGACGCCTCTAGCTTACACTCAACTTTATCGTGAGGCGGGCGGCTGTGGTAGCTGCTCTCCTTTTGACGGTGTAGAGTCAACAAAACTACTATTTATCCCTGGATTTTCCTCTACCTTTCATTCGTGTGTGGACTCATTGCCGCTGGAAAGCAAACAAAAACATTGTTGACCTTAAGGAGGGTATTGGGTTCTGCTTTCTGATAAACTGTTTGGGGAAGTCTCTCCATCAACCAGCTTCATAGACATGGCTCATCCATCCGTCCATTTTTTGTAAACGCTTATCCTGTTCGGAGTCATTGAGGGGTTGGAGCCTATTCCAGCTGACGTTGGGAGACAGGCGAGGTACGTCCTGGACAAGTTGCCGGTTCATCATAGGGCCGAAACACAGATACAGTCAACCATTCATGCTCTGATTGCACAACAATTTAGATGGGGGAGAACATGCAAACCTCCAAGGCAGCAGGTGGATTTGAAGCTGGAATCATTTTACATGAGGGAATTGTACTACCCACAGCCACCAGAGCTCATGAGCCGTCCAAATGGATTGCCTCTCTCAATGAGACTCTTCATGACACAGTTCTGTAGGACCCCTCTCACTGAACTTCCTCACCCCTCAAATAACCACTGCAGTGCACTGTCTGAAGACACTCCAGTAAATCCAATTACTGACAGCCCCAATCTGGATCAATCTACGTGATTTGGCACTGGGTCCCCCACCGGCTGGTCGCTGGCAGTGTTCGGCATATGACTCCACCTGGTGCAGATCCCCATCTCGTCAAGTCAACCTCTGGCCAGTGATGACAGGACTGCTTGTCCGGGTCAACCCACATAAGGATGGACCGCCATAGGATTTTAAAAGAGGCTTTAATCAAACGCTTTACACTCAGGCGGCTTCCTCATAGTCTGGACCGCAGAATTCAATGCAGCTGTGGGAAACGGATTGTCCGCTGTCATGTCCAGACAGCCCAGAAAGCCCGTCTCCTCAGCCTGACTTTCCACCCAGTATATTCATTATTGGTGATTCCATAACCAGGAGCTGGCGCATCTTTAATCCAATCACACACTGCCTCCCTGGAGCCACAGTCTCCGACATTCTGAATAAACTCTTGGGTTTACTACCATCACTCCTGACTTTGGTTGAAAGAATTATTGTCTACGGAGGAATGACACGACCCATTGGGAGTCCGACCGCATCAAAAGAGACTTTAATCTCCTTTTCGACCTTTGTAACTGAGGAAAGACTTCTTTTATATCCGTCCCTGCTCTCTGCAGTCAGAGCTGGCTGTTTTGGCAGGATCCCTCAATCTTCAAACTTGACTCCAATCCACCGGCAGGACTCAAAAGTTGGGTTTTAGTTGACAGATTTAACTTGGCTTTGGATTTCTCTTCAAAAGTGATAGAATAAATACCCACAAGCGGCGTGCCAAAGTGCTCTGAGCTAACAAACAGCATGCGGGGTACTACCTCCCATGTGACTGACTGCATACATCACATCTCACAACCCGCCTCAAATCCACCTTCTCAAAGTCGCACCCCAGAATTCTGTTTTCACTGACGGCTCTTTGCAAGACCCTAAAAGCATGTTTACCAACATCTGATCACAATCACTTTTTTGTCTCTACTGTACAGTTAACCCATCCAATTCCTCATCACACGAACATTCTAGTCAGAATAACTGACACCTATCACATACCTTCACATAATTATTAGTAGACATGCACTGTCCTAAATGACAGCAAGGACATTTCCCCGAAAAGTCACCAATCCCCTGTGATGTACAAGAAATCCTCCTGATTGAACTCCTCCAATTACATCTTAAGTTATGTCCACAGTATTTTTCTTTATAAAAGCTCTCCCTAGTAAGTAAAATACGAACTATTAAAGCAAAACACAATGTATACAAGATAGATATATTCAAGATGAATCATATGCACCAAAATTTCCCTTAGTGTCCCTGATATACAACTGATCTTTCTCCAAATCATTATAGTTCTTCCTCGCACTAAGGTCTATGTGGGTATAACATTTGTAAATAATAAATTTAAAACTTTTTGAGGTCTGTCTAAAAAACAGTGTTTGTCATTAAAAAGCTCCCACAAGTGATGAACAATAAGGGCAATATATGACGTACACAAGATTGATCTCTTTTTGTCAGTTCCTACGCACCAAATTTGGACTAAATCGGAACTATGGTTGAAAGATTATGCCCCGAAAGCTTTTGGAGGTAAAGCTCCCCCTTGTGTTGGAATATATATGACTTACTTTTTCCTAAAATTAGTGCAGCTCTTCCTCGCACTAAGGTCTATGTGGGTATGCTGTTTCGTTAACTGGGAGCTTGTTGGAGAAACTTTTTACCTGACACTAACAGGAAATGATGCTCGCTCTCTAAAATCATCAATCGAAGACTTGATGGCCCAAAACTTAAAATCGTATATGGTGCCTGTGACGCCCCTCTAACTGACCTAGGCCCCCTTCAACCACACGTAAAACCCGAGGTTCTAAGCCTTGGTGTAAGAATGGACAGGGATCAACAGATAATCTCTGCGGCAAAACTCAGTTTTTACCAGCTGAAGCTTTAACCCAAGGTTAAGACCTTGAATGATTTTGAAAAATGTATACATGCCTATACTGGTTTTAGGATTTGTTTAAGATTTTGATGTCTGCTGCCCTATTGCTTCTCATCGTCCCAAACAAAACTGAAGACCAGGGGGCGACAGAGCTTTTTTTCTGTACCAGCCACCCCCCCCCCAATCCGGGTTAGGTCAGCCCCGCCACTGCCTTTTTACTAAATCCTGCCTTAAAACACATTTTTATTCTTTGGCTCTTATCCCAGAATGAGAACGCCTTTCTTTTTGAATGTAAACTCTGTGTTTTTTTTATAGTCCAACTAAGCTGTTTATTGACTGTGTTACACTTTGGTCAACTTTAAATTGGCTTATGAATAAAGTTGAATTGAGTATTTGAACCTTATATTCTTAAAATTCAACTGCCTTGTAGCACCATCTCACAACTCTGCTCAGGACGTCCATCTTTGGTGTGAGCTCTCTTTCTGAACTTTTATTTTATATGGTTTATATGACTTCTGAAAACCTTGACTCCGGTCTCTCAACTGAGACCTTGTTAAGAGCCAATGAGTACAGCCAGCTGGCAGAATCCTGCCCTCTTGAATACAGTAGTCGAGGCCATGTGGCCAAGGCGGTGGTTTCGCTGCTATTTATAACAAGCAATTTAATGCAATCTGCTAATGATTCTCAACCTTTGACATCATTATGTTCAAAAGTTGTGGTGCGGATCTAGTCGTCCTTGCTCTCCCTTATCGTCCTCAAACCCAATCCATCTTATGTCGGCGAATGTTCTGAAGTTTTATCTTCCATTGCACTGACCGATGACAGGGTTGTCATTACTTATGATTTCAACATCCACATAAATAATCCGTCTAATTCCGTGACTGTCAATCTTAAAGTTCACAGTTACCATTTGCACGAATTTTATTGACACTATATCACAATTTAAATTCTCAGAGTTGGCAAGCCGCTGTCATCTGACTGGTATAAATGGCGCATTTAATGAGTTGCTCGACTCATTTAATAACAATCTGATTGAAATACAAAATATTGTGGCCCTCTTGAAGGTTAAAAAGCAGATCCAGTACCAAACCCTCACCTTGGATGATAATGTCCGTCCGTCAGACAAAAAAGATCATGTTGGCAAGTCAATAGAAAATGGCAGAAATCTGGACTAGCAGTACACTACAGTATTTATAAAGACCAAATAGCCTCTTGACTGCTTCTTTGCTATGCCCCTCAGTGAGGAGAGGTTAATTCCATGGAGACAAAGAGACAGAAGTTACCCCAGACTACTGTTCACAACTGTTAATCATGCACTGCCCCAGTTTGTGACCCAAAGAGGACTTGGCCATGCTCTACGCATGCCGAGTGCTCTATTAGAACAAAAAAAATGTGTATAAACTCTGACATTTATGATTATAAAAATAAGGAAGAAAGACAATCATATTAACTCAAGTTCTCTGCACTTTTTAATTTCTTTTATTCAGCTGTGTCAGAGATATATTCCTGATGGATCCACAGAAACTCAAATTTTCCCTGATGCAATCCAAAAGGCAACCGTCAAACACTTGAAAAAGCCAAACCTCGACGCTGAAACTCTGGATGAATACAGACTATTTCCAATATTTCTCTGAATAGATTTTGAATTAAAAAAACCTTCTGGGAACCTTTAAATCAGGTTTTCACAGCCAGCCACTTAAAAGCAACAGCTCTTGTTAAAACTAGGCCTACGCCGCCGTCCCCGACAGTAAGGGTAACTCCTCAAATCAAATGTTAAGTACGTCCGAAAAACACTTTATGTAAAAAAAAAAAGAAAAAAAGGCTTATGAAGTGATCTCCTCGAGTCAATTCATCACAAAGCTGCTGACGAAACACAGCTCTATATTTATATCCGATGATGATAATCCTCTTTTCTCATTAAAGACTGGATGAAAGACAAACATGAAATACTCCAACCTGTCTCAAAAGTAAAAAAAACACAAAAAACAGATCCACTATCTAGAAACCTTGAGGACCTGGCTGCTGTGATTAAATCAGAAATATCTGGGCATGATTTCACAGCCCGATCTTAATATCATCTCACACGTGAAAAAAAAGAAGATGACCAAAGCATCTTTTTATCCCCTTAGAAATATTGCCAAAGTAAGACCGTTCCCATTTCATAAAGATGCTGAAAGATGAATGAATGCCTTTATTTCAAACGGATTATTGTAAAGCTCTTTTTTTTTTTAACTGCTCTTCCGAAGCAGTGAAACGAAAAACTTCAAATTATTCGTAGCTGTGCTACTAAACTTTTAACTACCACAAGGTAGAGACAGTATATATTATCTTGTTCTAGACTGGGTAATATGCTCCCAGTGTCTTCTTCAGTAGAGTTTAAGGTTCTTTATAAAGCCTACATTGTAGGTTCTCTGTCTTTTGATAATCTGCCACCAGCACTTAGATCCTCCAGGGATGAGTTCAAAAAATCACACATGTAAGAATTTAGGCTGCAGAACTTCTTTTATTTTTCAAAGCCCTTTATAGGAAACTGGAAAAAACCATCAGAGAACACAAACGTCCACCAAGGAACAACAGTACCCTAGCTTTAGGAAAAATTAATGCAGATTTAATGGATGTCCGACTTATTGCCAGCCTCTAAATCTACCGTCAACTCCAACAAATTCTCTGAGTATCTCTCAAATACTCGGTCACATCCGGCCTTCCACTTCAGCGTCTCTGTTCAGCCCAGCGAGCCCCGAAAGGAGCATCAGAGGAATCAAAGGAACAAAGGCAACAATATCCACTTTGTGATGTCATTACTCCAAACTTCTAATTATTTTATTTTGTATTTTTTTTGTAAATAAATGGTGACTCAATGTCACCAAAATTGAATCGCCTCTAGAATATGCCAAAAACCTACCACATGGAAAAATTCTATTCAGATCCGCTCTTTAGTTTTTACCTAATCATGTTCACAAACAAAACAAACAGATATACAAGTGCACAGGAGTGAAATGATAAATTCCTTGGCAGAGGTAACAAACCAATGGATGGCAAACCTTCTACTCTGAACTACGGTAAACCCCTGGAATGGTGGATTGTTGGAACACAAAGCCTTTTTCGAAATATTTCGAGGTTTAATCAACAACCTCTTGTCTTTTAATATCCCCCTTCTTCAGAAAAAGGTGGATTTCCTGGGGTAAAAAGATAGTAATGATGAATATATGCTTCTAGGTCAGCTATCACATGACCCATTAACGCCCCAGATATATAACCAGGGTGGTTGGGAGGATGGGTGCCAGTAATTGAGACTCTCTCCCCTAAAAAATGTATTATTCATCATTTCCCCCATGCCTGAAAAACAAATAACATTTCAGATTTCATGATGAAATACAAATTTAAATAAAGTGCAGTGCAATGCAGCATGATCAGATTTTTTTATTTTTCTGTGTGTGTTTAAGGTCGTGTACTGGGAAGATGACACCAAGCCCGACACCATTGGCAAAGTGCGCATAACCGGAAACTACACACTGGTTAACATCACGGGGCTGAAAGCGAACACAGTGTACTACCTTTCTGTGGCGGCTTTCAATACAGCTGGACCCGGGCCACAGTCGGTGCCCATCAACACCACCACAAAGGAACCACGTGAGTCGGTCCCTGAGCCGCATTGAAATCATTCCTGAATGGTCTTTATTCATGAACAACGTAACGCTCATGATGACGTCTTACTCCCCTGCACATGATGGCCATCCCACTTCTTCTTTAGTTGTGTTAATCTGATGAAAGAGCGTTCCATTTACTGTGAACAAAAAAGAAAAAGAGGAAGAGGGGGAATCTGTGGATTGAGTGGGGAGTAGGAAGGAAGTACGTCTTAATTGAAATCCATTCAAAATCTTTTTCCTTTTTCATTATCTCTATCAGAAGTGATGCTTTGAGGTAAAATGAATACAGGTGATGCTTAATAACTGCTTAACTGTTTGGTTAAACACATTTTAAGTCTATTTCTTCCTGAAAAATGCGCGAGCCAGTAGCAACACTTATATCCTAAAGACAAAGGGGCCTAGGATGGAGCCCTGGGGGACACCACATGTCACAGCAGCCACTGAGGAGGAGGCATTAACTCTGGCTTTAGTGAGGACTCACTAAACAGAATTATGTAACTTGACACAAGCAATAAAAGTTTAATAAGGCTCAAATATATTCATTGGAAACAGGCTTTACCAAAAGGTTGAGCTGATGTCATTAAAGTTAACTATCTACCATGACATTTTTTTATTTTATATTGTAATAGTCTTATAATTTTGTATTAGTTTCAACGATTTAAAAACATGCTTAAACTGACGATTTGTTTGTTTTTTCGGTAAATTTAGATCGTCTAAGATATTTCATTAATTAATGCTCCAAATATGCAAAAAAGAAAGAAAAAAAAAGAATTTGCAGTGTTTTTTTCTCCTGGTGAAGAAATTAAAGGGTGTTTCAAAAAACTGCATGAACTGTTAATGTCAATCTGAAATTGATACAGGATGATCAGTTGCTGTATTTATTATTTATTAGGAATCAATCAGCCTCGGCGTTAAGCTTCAGGTCAATGATTGTGATTGCAAGAGTGAAACAACCGTGTAAACAAACCAAAGATGATATTAATTCATCATAAATCGATGCTTTTTACCCCAATAATTCACTCAAATCGTGTTTAGGCAAACTATACATCTGCTGCGTTCTTAGAATTTAACGATTCTTGCCTGTAACCAATTGGGAGGTCAAGTGAAATTAAAAAAAAACAAAAAACATTACATGCTGGTGTTTTATGACATCCGGATCCGAGTCCAGAACTATTCTGGTCGTGTCTCTTTTCGCAGATCCCCACAACATATTAAAATTATTTTTAAATTATTATGTTTGGAGCTCTCAGAGCCTCCGTAGAACTCACTCTTAATTAGTGAGAGTGCTCCCTTGTGTCATAAATGTATTATCCAGACTGATTAGGTGAGAATGTTTCTTATCCTCAGCATAGATGCTACCGAGAAAACAGGAGCTCCGTTGCAAAATGCTAAGTATTCATGCAACCGACCAGTTTTACAGCAACTCCCTCAGTAATATCTTCATTACTGTAATATCTTTACATCGGGTTTGTCTCCTAGCTCCAGACCGGGCGCCAGTCAACATCCAATGGACCATGATTGGCTCCACTCTGTCCTTGCACTGGGATCCTGTAGTAGCTATGGAGACGGAGGCAAAGGTCACTGGATATCTGGTTGGTTCCAATTGACTGCAAGGCTCTGATTTATCTCCTGAAACAAAGATGACAGTTTTTGCATTAGCTCCTTTCCATGCCTCGCCCTCTCCCGCCTCAGGTGCTGCTGAAGAGACACCGCTTCAATGACATCACCACTATATTGACCAACAGGACCACAGCGGAGCTCAGCCTCTCCACGAACGACAACTATCTCATTGAGATCAAGGCCGTGAGCGAGGGCGGCGAAGGGGTGGGCAGTGAACCCATCCACATCCATAAATTAAGTGAGTGTCTCCTTCTTCCGCCTTCTCACGATTATAACAGTTCTTTTCACAAAGCTTTCAAACGGACTCCATGATAATAATAATAATAATAAAGTTTTATTTATGAACATTGCATCCTCCTCCCACCGTATGTAATAGACTTCTTTGGAGTGAGAGAAAATCAACCTTTTTGGAAAGGCGTACGCGGTGTCATCCATCTCTGCCATTGGGTTATTATTCCTTGTTGACTGGCTGCACAGCGCCGCAGCATATAAAACAGATCTGTGCTCCATTCCCACTTATGTGCAGGCGGATCAGTTCTGCCGCTCTCTCCTCTTCTTATGTAGCACCGAATTCATCTTCGTAGGAGATTTAGAGAACATCTCTTCTTGACATCAGTCATAAGGTTGTTTTTTACACTGTAAATGTATTGGAAATAGGTCACTGGTAACACACGATTAAATCCAGTATTGTTGAGTCTAAAATTTAAATTGGACAAACTTAAGCTATGGATGTATGGATGGATGGATAAACAAACTGTTAGATACAGACAGATAGATAGATAGATAGATTAGATAGAAATTGTTCTGTTACAACAGATACATTCAAGTGTTCAAAGATAAGTGGAGATATAAACACAAACAATCTATTAAATTGAAATAAAGTCTGAGAGAGACAAAATTACAGTTGAGAGCAAAAAAAAAACAGGCCTATGATAAATAAATAAATATAAAGAGAAAAGAACGGTGCAAATGAGATGAATAGAAAGGAGTGAAAATGAGCTAAATAAGACATGATGCAGTGGGCAGTGTGAGAGAGCAGCAGTATAAATCATTTTATCGACAGATTTAATAACTGAAGAGAGAGAGAAAAAGCGGTTTGTGGAACAAAAAAAAATGTCTCAGTATCTTGATATGAAGATGAAGATTTTCAATTATGTTGAGTCTTACCTGTTGAAATAATTTTCTTGTCTTTTTTTTATAGTATAGTTGAACTGATTTCTTGAACTTCATCATGTGTTTTCTTTTCTACTATGCATAAGGCATAAAAAGTTAAAACTCCCGTGTTGGAAATTCTTCAAATATCTTTCAAGGTTTTACTTTCAAATAACCCAAAACAGTAAATAAAAATATTTGATTATCATTGGTGCACGAATCTGACTTTATATTAATTTCCTACAGCATATAATACACTGTAAAAAAGAGAATCGTTGGTGATTTAAAAAAAAAAAAGAAAGATTTTCAACTTAAATTTTAGACTCAATAGTACTTCATTGAATTGTGTCACCAGAACACAAATCATTTTTTTACAGTGTAGTTGAAATGAAAACATTTTATTTTGAATAATTGTGACTTATTAAAAAAAAAAAAAAGAGTGTAGGTTGGAGGTGGTTTTTTTTTCTTCTTCTGCTGGAGCTGCTCTGATGGTCTTTGTTGCAGGTATGGGCGCGCGGGGATCAGGAGCGACCCGCCTCAGCCCGCTGTACCGGTCTGCGGTCCTCATCAGTGCACTGCTCCGCTCCGTTTGGTGATGTCCAATCAGAGCCCACGCAGCGCCCTCCCTCCCCCTCCACCCCCTCAGACAGCCTATTCCGTGAGCACCCTCCACTGGACTGGCACCAGGCCTCGGCGCTGAAAGACTGGAAACGTCTGGACTCGGCTGAATTCTTAAAGGGACTGCGCCACTTTCTTTCTTTCTTCCTTTCTAAAGGACCCATCAGACAGAGACCTGATGATTTCTGTGCATGATATCTCTCGTTATTTCCGGCGTCATAAGTGCTGCCGTGCTTCTATAGGTTTCATTTTGAAGAAGTTGTGACGACCACGCCACTTGTCTTGTTAGTATCTTTGGAGATACTACTGCCTTAAAACCCATTTGGAACATACAGTCCATACCAAAGTAGGGGACGGAGGCCGATAAGGTCTAACTGCTCGGAGAGTGATGAGCCCAAATGCATTGGTTGCGTCCATATTTTATGAACTTAAAGATAAATCCAGCTCCGTTGATAGAACATCAACTATTATCCACTACTATCATTTTTGCAGCTTTTTGTCAAATAAAACATCTCCTGAAGGCTATCAATTTCTACCAGGCTGTGTTAGACACGTGAAAGACACGCAGCAAATCGATCAACTGTGCCTCAAATCTACTCACCTGTGCATCCAGATATAATATTTGATCTGTCCAAGAGCTGCAGTACCGAGATGCGGGCCCCTCTGGACACGGTTGATGATCTTGGCGTTTGCTCTAAGCCTCATGCTCCTCTAAATAATAAATGGCTACGAAGCTCTGCAGTGTGAGTTGAGTGTAAGGGCCGGGATTGCAGAGAATAGAGACGTGTGGTGTAACTAAGTCAAGCAGATCCCATGTGTGCTGTAACTCCTCCACGTGTTCTAGATGTATCGTAGAACCTGGACACACCAGATGACCAGCTGGCCCAGTGCATAATGGACTGCGGGATAACAGTGCCTTCACTTGAGCTCTTGAGTTTTATCTTTTTCCTCTTTCTTCCCTTCTTAATAGTGTTGAGATTCATGTCACAGAGTTTTTGCCTTTTCTTAAGACGAACTTAGTGAGGACGGACAGGAAAGACGGAACGCAAAGGGAGACGAGGACGGCGGGGACCTCGAGAAACGAGGTTGGACTGACATGTCGGGAGGACATTTTGGTATTGGCGCTCGAGCTCTGTTGCATTAGAAATGTGCGACTCCATTCGAGGCACCATTTATGGGCTATGAAGGCATCAGAATAATTGATGCCAATCACAGAAAAGAGGTCTGACTGGAAATGGAGCGAAAAGGTCTGGTTGCCCCCCCACCCCTGCCACATCACCATCTATTGGTCACACAGCAGACGGAACAGCAACAATGGACCATCGTTACTCTGCTGAGGGAGCGACTTTTCAAACCCTTTGATCATTTGGATTACGCGTCTGTCAAAAGTCACCCAAGTAGGAGCTGAGGTGGGATGACCGGGGTCCCGACGATGTTCATGTGGATGTGGAGGGATACAGTCGACCGAACTGCTACACATTACTGTGCCTTTGCCGAAAACACGGGGCTGTGCGGGTCATTATCTGGCGGGCCCTCTTGCTTTATAGTTTGCACTCTCTAACCCCTCTCGAAGTTGGATGAAAGCACAAGGAATTGATGCAAGGAGACTGGATGTCCTCACTTAGCTCTCTGAAAAGGTGCGCGGAACCCAAAGGCCTCGTGAAAAAAATTAAATGTCCAAGCCGCCGACGCAATCAGGCTGTCCTATCTGCCCCTCCCCCCGGCTTCATGAAGCTCTGTGCTGCTTGATTAGTCTGCTGCAGACCAGTCAATGGGATATTGATTTTCCTGACCCATTATTACAGCTGTCAAAATTCACCTGCTTGATTGACTGATGGCCGCCTTCTTATCACGCTCGCTCTGTTTTGTTACAGTCAATAGCGGTTCAGAAAACGCCCCGACGCTTAACTCCCTGCCAGACGATTTCAAAGACATTCTTTTTTTTCCGTTCTGCTGTGCTCTGTTTTGCTTTGACTAGAAAATCTCACTGCATTCGCTCAAGTATTTCGTATTGTGGTGGTGGATTGTGGCTTTTTGAATTGGAGCAGTGACCTGAAATTGAATGGCTGGTTGATTCTTTTGAGCTACATGTCGAACACAACAACCCACGCCGCGCTGTCGTACTCCGGCAGGAGTGCCGTGCTGGTGCTGGTGTCCTTCCATTAACATCAAAACCCCGTCACACCAGCATTTTTAAACACAGATTCATCGGAAAAACTACTGCATGTAAATGCTTTTCCTGCAAATTCAGATGTAGGACAAAATAGATGGGGATTTTTGGCATGGAATTCAACTCGCAGAACTTTTCCGCAACTGTTAGCAAATGGCATTAGCATCGCAAACCTTTGAGGAAAACAGGAAAACCCAAAATTGAGGAGGCTAACGTTGCTCACCGACTAACTAACCCAGATATACTGTAAAAAAAAAAGTGGAATTGTTTCAAGACTCTTTTGGATAGTTTGAACCTAGCTGGGATAAAGTGTGTGCTAAATTAGCTATTTATGCTAACTGGCGGTGAGAATATAGGCTAACTCTGAGACCTTTTCCTTTATGCTGTACAAAACAACAAAAACTGACTAGGTTAGCATGTTCCCGTCCGTCCAGTGTGTTTAGCCTTTAGCTTGACAGCCATAGTCGTTTACAGACCAGCCCTTTGTCCGGCCCATTCTTACGTCTACCATCAAGACGTGCGGATCAATCTCCCTTTGCGACTTTCTGGTGTGACCGGGCCTCAAAGCAGCTTGTGTGTGCAAATATTTGAGTGGTGTTCATGTTAATTCCATAAATATGCCGATACGGTAACCTAACTGCCAGATGGTAGACTCGTAGGTCGTTGATTTACAGGATTTTTCTCAATGTGCAGTTTCTAAGGCTTTTCTTATTATTCTTTCCCTTGTTTTGTTTCACTTCCTTTTCCTCGCTTACGCTCACAAGAAGAGAACAAATGACCTTGCGCTTTAATGAATAACAAGTACAATCTGGAGAAAATTTGACAAAGCGATCGGAGCCACCAGCTAGGTCGGCCGAAACGCGCTAATCTCAGAACAACAACATGGCTGTCTGTTTGTATTCACACGGTCGGTTTTTGCTAGGTTAGATTCCTGTTGTTGTTGTTGTCGCGAGAGTCTAGCTGGTGCCGTGTAAATAGCTTCCATATATTTTTTAAACATGGCCATCGAAGACAAACTTACTGCTTTTCTATAGTGTGTTCTCTCCGACCTTAATACTGGTGTATTAATCAATGATCTCTGTGAGATACTGACATGTAGGGTGGCATTTTCATATTGAAAAGTAACTGTTTTGTCTTGTATACTAAAATTGTGCATGTTAATCATCGTTTGTGAATTTGTGTTTTTTTTTTCTTTTCTAAAACTATAGTTAATAAAAATGTTTATTCCAGCCAGCGGGCTTTTGGCTTGTGTCTGGTTTGCTTGAAAATACAACAACAGTTTTTTGGGGTTTTTTTAATAAATAGTCAATATATCTAGCGTTGAATGGAGCCAGTTGAGATGGTTCAGTCATCTGATCCGGATGCCTCCAAGACGCCTCACTCTGGTAGCTTTCCAGTCAGGTCCAACTGGAAGGAGACCCCCTGGGTAGACCCAGAACTTTTTGGAGGGACTACATATCTCATTTGGCCTGGGTGAAACTGAAGAGTGGTGCTGGGAAGAGGGATACATGGAATACCCTTCTTCCACCACAAGGGAGCCCTGGATAAGCCGAGAGTAAGTCCCTTACTTAACATATTTCAAAATATTCAAATAACGTAGAGTCATCAGTCAAAAGTTAGTCCCGGTCTGCATTATTCACATATAGTAAAGGTCCGGTATTTAAAATTTGGCGGGGGGGAGGTGCTGCCATCACTCTACCTTTCCTCTACCTGAATTTTCCACAAGCCGGCCCGGAGTACCACTACAGAGGAAATCTGACCTGGGAACGAACGCAAGTTCTGGTGAAGTCCGTCCAGTTCACCCCCTGAAATCAACCGGATGGTTCTGGAGTGATTGCTGGCCCGTTAGGAGAGATGGAGCCCTCTCAGCCCAACTTCTCGGGGAAGGGGTGGGGTCCATGCAGGGATCCCGGAGGATTCAACATCTAAATGTTTCAAGAGTCTTCATGTTTCCTTTGATAGCGAGGCTTGGCGCTCCGGCGCTTTTTCTTGTTCCAAATAATAAGTAAGATTGTCCATTTGTCCAAACGCAGTTAACAATTTTCAACACGAAATCCATCTCCAGACATCTGTACCAACATGGCGGCTTCCATTTTTACTTTCAGCTGAAAGTACACACAAACAAAGATAATAATTGTGAATATTATATTCCATTCATTAAAAAGGGACTCCCATAAATATACCTTGAATTTTACACACTGGACCTTTAAGCTCCCGCTTATATTTAGACACCATTTTATTTAAATTATCTTATATTTGCATTGTTCTCACAAAGTTCTTATTCCCAAATTCAGTAGTGTTCGATTACAATTACCACTAAATGACTGGCGCCCTGATAACCTGCAATGAGGATGTTCTATTCTAGACCTGAAATGGGGCCATAAGGGCAAAGAGACTGACATGAAAACGTCATTATTTGCTGAATGAATTAGAAAATAAAACGATGCTTTGGGGTTGTTGTTTTTTTCAGCCATTTCTGAAAGGAGATTTATTTGCTGCAACGCCATTATTCTGAATATCCCATCATCCATATAAATGGACCCGTTAATACTTATCGAGATTCAGCACAACAACGGACAGGATTTTTTTTTTTTTAGTCTTATAGGTGAACCCCCAACCCCCATAGTGCCTCTGGGTTGGAATTACAACTGCCAACATTGATATGGCCCATTCCAAGCCCTTCCAGTACCAGAGGACCTGTGGACCAATGGACCCTGATGCTGAATAATTCATGACATTTGATTGCCGTGACTTTCCAGAAAACGAGCGGAACCCAGTGTCTAAATGAGAAACTTCCACATAGACGGTGACATCATGATGCTTGATTGAACCTCTTTCCATAATCCTACGCTTCAATGTCTGAAATCCGGCATCTTATTCGAATTCACACACATCAATAGCGAGCGGACCTTTTTCTGAAAAGCAGATCCAAACAGGATTTATTTTTAGCCGCAGCAGCGCAAACAGTGTTCCAGAATCACCCGCTTCATTAAAAAGCAGTTTGGACTGCCTCCTTTTTTCCACCCATCATTCCTCCCATAAAAGGACAGGATCTATGAAAAATAGATGCGACTACCTTCCTGAGCAAAGGTCACCTCTGAGGTTGATGAGAACTCCTTCTCATGTGTCAGAGAGGGTTTCTTAATTGCTTCCACCCCTTGTTGACCTCCTTTTTTAGATCTATACACTACATGTGAGGAGAAACATCTATTATGCATGCAAATGATCACTTACTCCCCCGTTGTAATGAGGAATAAATGAAAGCCTTTTTTCTTTACTGGCGCAGGATCTGGGCTCTAGTGGTCTATTCCACTTTTGTAAAGTGATATTTCCTTCAGTGTTGGAGAATTATTTGGAAACACAGTGAAGAGCCCAACAGACTCGGCAGTGCATAATATTTTACAAAATGCTAATACGAACAGCATTAAAATTTTTGTTTGATTCCAGTGAATTGTTACTTAAATGGGTGTATTTGCACCCCCTTGGGGTCATCTGTGGTACTGCATGGGGTGCGTGAGATTCTTATGAACATTAAGTTTCGAAAATTTCAGATTTTGTTTTTTATAAGAAGTCAAATAAAAAATGCAAATATAAGTTTGTTAAACCAGATAATACGTAAATCAATGTAAATAAAATGTACTTGTTAAGCGCAAACAACAAGCATAATCATGTTGAATCACACTTAATAAAAAATCAACAGAAATTCCTGGTCAAACCGATGCAATGATGCAGCTGAAAACACAGAAAAATAGCAAGAAAAGAAAAGAAAAAGAAAACAGAGACAATAAAGAGTTAAAAAGTCGAGTAATTGAATCAGCTGAATCGTAACTATAATGCAGTTTTATTCTTATTTCATAATTTAAAAAAAAAAAAGGTTTTGAATGAATATAGTTTTGAAAAGGAAATTTTTTAAACGGAGAAAAAACATGAGCATAAGATAACATAAAAGAAATAAACAAGTTATGACGGCACTGGTAAGAGCATAACATGTCAGATGTTATGCTCTTACCTTGATGTTTTATTTTATTTAAAGGTTCTGTTTCTGTTTCGGGTCATATTTTTGCAGGTATGTTCCTCTTGTGTGTTTTTCATTTGGCACTTCCTGTTTAGGTTCTGATACTTTTACGGCTTCCGTGTTTACGCCATTTCAACTTTCTATCTTTGTGTCTTGATTCCACGGCCTGACGTTGATGGTTAGTGTCCCCTCACATATTCAAACCTTTTTCCTCGAGTCCCTTATTACGCTCCCTCAGTACCTGTCTTTGTGGGGTTTGCCTCAATGACTTTAATTTAGTGTTCTACCATTTATATTACCCTCATTTGGATTGTTTTAATATTTTAATCTCTGGAAGGAATTCTCCATATACTAACTATTAAATCCCTAAAATGCTCTTGGCCGACCAGCGTCTGCATTTGGGTCCTGCTTTAAACTGGAACTTAGAAAAAAGGCTCCAAAGGATTGGATTTAGATTCAGAGGATACCTATCAACAAAACATTCATGGTCCTTCCTTTTTGACAGAAAAATCAACTTAGTTACTTTTAAATACATTTCTGGTCAAAATCGTCTTTGCCTCCACGCGTCCGCATATGCTTTTTGTAAACACTATAACTAAAAAACTACTGCATGCATCACTTACCCACATAGACCTTAGTGTGAGGAAAAACTAATAAGTGTGTCAGGAGTTATCTGTGACAGAAGAGCAGCAGCAGGAGTGAAGGGAAAGGTTTACTAGATGGTGGTGAGAGCAACTCTGGATGATGGTTAAGAGACTATGACTCTAACCAGAAGACAGGAGGGAGAGCTGAAGATGTTCAGATGTTCTCTGGGAGTGAAGAGGAAGGACAGGATTATAAAGGAGCTCATCAGAGGGACCGTCCAGGTTAGAGGTCTTGGAGACAAAGTGAGAGATGCCAGATTGAGATGGTTTGGTCCCGTGAAGAGGAGGGATAGTGGTTATATTTGTAGAAGGATGCTGGAGATGGAGCTGCCAGGCAGGAGAAAAAGGGGAAGACCAAAGAGGAGATGATCCGTTGTGGTGACCCCTAAAGGGAACAGCCGAAAGAAGATAAAGAATATTAGACTAGCTAATCATCCTCGCAAATATGTGACTTTCTTGCTAAGTGTTAGACGAGTGCTGACTAAAGAAAAGGCCACAAAAATCTCAGCTTATAAATACTTGAAGCAAAGGTGGGAAATAAAAGGTTTTAAGTGTTGGTTTTTGGATTGTAATGTCAGATGAATGTTTTAAGGCTCACTAACTTTACGGTCGTTGGTAGGTGGATGCTGTTGCTTTCTTAACAAAAAAAGCTTACCTTCCTGGAAGGTTTTATTACGCGGCTAAGTTCACCGTCTCCAGCTTCAGTGTATCCATCTTCTTATATAAACTCATTAAGTCACGGAAAACATATTAATAACCCAAAATGTCAAACTTGTTCTACGACAGCGGAGCTTATTTCTCAGCAGGAGCTGGATTTACTGCAGGAACGCTGAATGAGTCACCGGGTGAATCAGGATGTCTTCAAAAGTGACTGCTGAATACAAGCTCTGTTGGTGTTTCTCGGTGGCACGCAGGAATTCTGCGGTGTTTGTTTTTAACGACACACTCGGGCTGAGGTCTCATCTTATTACAAGGGTATTGTTGCACCGAGCGTTACTAAATTCTCGAGATGAATCTCAAAGAGGGTTTATCTAATTAAAGAACGACAAGCTTCAACACGCTGTGAATCACAGATTTGAAAGGAAATGGTATCTCCCCCTTTTTAATCCCCGTCTTGCTTCGCCCTCCAAGATCCCGGGATCTCCTCCACTGAGATCTGCTCCAGGTTTCAGTCTGTAATTATATCCCTGAAAAGAAGAAATAAAAGTCTTCCGCCCCCGCCGATCCTTCGTGTTTACACGAAAACTCATAAACTGTCCCATGGATCATTATCATATTTAACTGTTTGATATAACTCAGAGGGAAATCTAGGAAATCTATCTTTATACATCATATTTTACTCTAATACTTAACTTTTTTCCCACTAGAGGGAGCTCTTCATGAAAAACACTGTTTTCGGACATGACTTGCTAACCATTGGTCTGACTTAGTCCAAATTTGGTGCGTATGAATGGACTATATTTTTTCCCACTGGAATGCAAACATGCGATCGTTTGTACACAACAGGGGATTGGGGGGCTTTTCGGAGATATCCTCTTGCTGTGAGGGAGTTACTTTCTGATGTACACATTCATGCGGTGCTATCGTTTCCTCACTTTAATATACTGGACCCAAATCCAGAGGGTTAAGCTGAGGGTTTATCGATCATTCCAGCAGGACCTCAGACCTCCAGATGTTTACATTATTAAAACATTAAATTTAAAGAATAATTCATATTGTCTTCAGGCAGAATGCACTATGCCCGAGGTTCAGATGCAGGTTTTCTACCACACTGAGTAGGACGTAGCATGAATTTGAACAGCAGCAGTGCTCCTTACATTTGTCCCTGACCATTATAAATGCTCCATCAGCATTCACTAATTAGGAGGGCGCCTCTTTTTCTTGCGTGCGACACGGAAAGGTACAGAAGAGGATGGTTTGTAAATTAATCACTGGGTTTTTATAAATGAGGGGCTATACGCCCGGTGAGAGCGGAGAAGAATGTGAGAAGGAGCGATCAGAGGCGAGCTCCATCCATCACCTCACAGACTAGGTGGAGAAACCAGGGGAGCAAAGCTTTCAGAGGTAATCATTAATGAGGGCATAACTGCAAAAGGAAAATCATCGCCTTAAACAGCACGTCATTATTTAGACTCTAGTATGAGCTGTGAAAGAAAAGGGTTTGCTTTTGTTCAAGAGGAAAAATTCCGTTTGAGCTTTGACTTCAACCGGTGTAGAAAAATTTCAGTTTTGGGTTAAGGCTTCAGTACGTAGACGGAATCAAAGGAGTCTGAACTTACAGAAATTGTTTTTGGACTTTCATACGGTCACCATCTATTTTGTTACATCAGAAAAAAACGTTACATCTGTTTTCTCTTCATCCTCAGGTGCATTTAATTCATGAAGTGATTGGGAGCAGCCTTTAAGGGGGCGGAGCCTCTCTCTCTCTCTCTCTCTCTCTCTGTGTCAAAGTGGGCGAGAACACACCACTTGTCCTCATGTCACATTCTTCCACAAATTGAAGCATGCTTGCTAATTGTTTGTTTAACCATATTCACACCATAAATTAATATTGGGCTTACTCATACTATCCCAGGTTTATTCATGTTTGGCATCTTACTTGGTTAAATAACAATCACATAAGTTTTGTTAAGTCGATTTATTATTTTATTGTGTATTCTCTTCTGATACAACAGAACATCTTACTCAGTTTGGATTTCAGATGCAAAAGGAGGAGGTACTAACCCACTTCCTGTATCCATGCCTTCCGTGACATCACCAGCGATGTCAGTGGGTGAGACCAAGTGTGGGGGAAGTTCAATTATGTTCCAGTTGTTATTGTAAATTGTGACTTTGTTATTTATATTAATTATTATATTGTGATAATGTAAGCTATGGTGAAGTGTCTACACGGTTTATTGAGGAAGTTAAGAGGTTTGTCTCTTGTCTGGGTAAAGAGCGATGGTGAGTTTACCTACACTAATGGTAGTGTCCCGAGTGGATTGACTCTGGCTGAGGAGAGAGCCTATATAACCAGTCCTAGGCGGCGCTTCAGGGGGAGAGAGCTTCATCACGTTGAAGTTGACTGTATGTGATTAGTTCATTTACGTTACGCTGAGTTAACTGTTTATTTGTTTTCATCTTTTGGGTTTTGATATTTCGTGCATATTTTCCAAATGCACATGTAACAATTAACAATTTTCTGTTTTTAAATAAACACCTTTTCTTTTTTTTTTTTTATATACGTGAACAAGTTTCTGATGTCTGCCTCTTACCCAATTCATGCAACGCCAACCCGGTTTCCCACAGGTTCAGTAGTCTTGTTTTCGGTTTATTTTTCAGTTAGGCTTAGGTGGTTATGTCTTTGTTGAGGTAGGCCTTTTCCCAATTCGCACACTACGCCCTGAGGTCTTCGTTGAGGTGTGCGCTTGTTTGACACTGAGAAAATATGCATTTAAGCGTTGAATTGGGACAGGCGGTATACGTCACGTACCCACGTCACTTCTGTTTGGATCTCCTAGGAGACGAAACATGGCACTGGCCATGACCAATACAGGATCTTTGTTTTAGCATTCGTGCGTACTCGCATTCATTAAGATCAAGTTTATGTTGGTCAAGGTGGCAAAACGACATGGCGAGTCACGGCTTAATGAACGCCAATTTCTGATAAAATAATTTTAATTTAATGTCTTCTCCAACGCTCTACTATAAATAATAATAATAATACATTTAATTTATAATGCACTTTACATTTGGATCAAATCTCAAAGTGCTAAAGCTGTCGCTACTTCCGTCCTGACTGTCTGAACTCCTGGCATCGGTTAGCTATTTGTAACGTCACGACAGCACAGGGTTTCTGGGTAATAGTATTGGGTGAAGTGCGGTCTGATGCAGACTTGCAGGAAGGGTGCATTATGGTCTCATAAAGGCGCTACTGTGTACCCCTGGAGAACAAAACTAGAGAATAAGAATACCCTATGTACTTGCACCACTTAGCGAGAGTGCGCAATTGAGCGTGGAAAAGTGGAATCTGCACAACAATGCCTAGCTTTAAGAGAGCTAGAGCTTGGTGCTGTTTCTCAGTGAACCGGTAGATCCACTGACTCTGACGTGAGTAAAAATATCCGTTTAGTTCCTCCGTTCACTTAGAAATATGTTGAAATATAATGTCTTATTTTAGCGGGTGGCGTTGGCTTTTAATTGGCCAAAAGACGTGTGGGCGTTTTTGTTGCAGTGTGTTCTTCGAGGTAAAGCGCAGAAGGTTGACCCGTTACTTGCGGCTGAAGACGGTCTTGGTTCTGACGAAGTAAAAGCTGCTGTGCTTATACCTTTAGAACTGGTGCCGGAACCTTATGTTATAATAACCATAAACCTCTAACATGTTCCAGGCTGTTTAGATTTATACAGTTCTTGTTGAAGCTGCTTATGTCTATTTGGTTATAGCTTGTTTACTAGAGAAAATGTAATGGGAAGAATGTCCTGTTTGCCAAAGAAGATTATGTGGATGTTATTGAAATTTAATTATCCGTTTTTGTGTGCTTTTTTTTGTGTCTGGCTTCTTACGCATCTTGCCTTAATTCTGCTGAGTCCACAGCAGCTGACAGTGGGCGAGATACAGATTACGGCGTGGACAAGTTGACACTATCTCACATAGCAAACACAAACAACCTCTCATTAACATTCACAACTATGAGCTATTTTGACAGATTGAGAGTCACGAATTCGACTATACTTCATGATTTCGGGCCTGTAGGAGGAAGCGGGAGGATCTGCAGGGAGCCCATGCAGACACGGTGAACAGGCTCCACACAGAAGGGGATCTGTAGCCGGAATCTTGCTGGGAGGCTAACCACAACACTAACATTCTGCTCTAGTTACAAAGCAACTTGCAGGTTTTTTTATTTTACAAAAAGCAGACTTAACCTAACCTGTAAGTGACTGTTTGAAAAAATGAATGCTGTTTTATTTTACAAGGCATAAGTGCTCAGAGGAAAAGGTGAAAATTTAACAGAAAATTCCATATATATTTATAAAATTAAATAATATTCTGGCTGGAAAAGGCCGGTGTTATCACTTCAACAACTTAATAGATATAGATTAACTCTGAAACCTTTTTTTTTCTACACACTTTTGAATAATGATGGTTGGATTTTGAATTGAGTTAAAATTAAGTAATTGTTTTCGTACGGACATTGTCGTTTCACCTATTCCTCCTGAGTAGATGGAGCGATGTGGATTCCCGGCTAGTCCTGGAACGGTAGACAACCTTATTAGTCTTGCATGATTGTTTGTGGGGTCATGGGAGTTTGCCCACCCAGGCTACATGTGTTTTTGGAGAAGGCTAATGGCCGTGTCCCCAGAGGAATCCTGTTGTGGGTACTGCGGGGTATGGGGTAGGGGCCATTGCTAAAAGCCATCTGGTTCCCGTCTAGACAAGGTTGAGAGTTGTGTTTGTATCCTCGGCAGAAGAACTTTTGGTGAGTGTTGTCCCTTAGCTCTGATTCTATACTTAATATTTACGGACAGAATCTCAAGGCGCAATGAAGGCTTGGAATTTGCATATCTGCTGTTTGCAGATGAAGTGGGTCTGTTGGCTTTATCTGTCTGTGATCTCCAGCAGCACTGGAACGGTTTTGCAGCTGAGTGTAAAGTTGTTGAAGTGGCCTGTATGACATTTTTCAGCACCTCCAAATCTGAGGCCACAGTTCTCTACCAGAAAAAATGGTAGACTGTCCCCTTTGGTTTGGGTGTGAGTTAAGTGTTCAAAAGTCAAGTGAAGGAGTTTAAGTATCTGTGTGTCCTGTTCTTGAATCAAAGCAAAATATACCATGAAATTGACCGGCTGTTTTGTGCGACATCAGCAGTATTGCGGGTGTTGTATCGATCAATGGTGGTGAAGCAAGAGTAGAGTTGTAAGGCAAAGCTCTCAATTCACCGGTCTATCTACGTTCCAACCCTCACCTATGGTAATGGGCTCTGGGTAGTTATTGAAAGAATTAGCTCATGGACAGCCACGACTGAAATGAACCTCCTTTAATTGGTGGTTGGGCTCAGCCTTAGAGATAAGGTGCAGAGCTCAGAAGTCTGGAAGGAGTTCAAAGTGGCGCCGCGGCCCCTTGATATCGACAGGTGCCAGTTGAGGTTGTTGGACTTCTGATCAGGATGTCTCCTTTTGGGGATTTCTTTGCATGTCCGCCTAGGAGGTGACCCAATGGGAGACCCAGAACTCGCAGGAGGGACAATACTTCTTAGCTGGTCTGGGACAACAGCGGGATCCCCAAGGATGAGCTGGAGAGTGTTACTGGGGAGAGGGACAACTCTCCCCAGTAACATGTGTGCCTGCTGCCACCATGACCCGACCCTGGAATAGTAGAAGAAAATAGATGGATGAATGTAATTAGAAAAACTAGAAAGTCTTGCTCACATTTGCCGACGTCTGGGAATGAACAAACAAGGATGAGCAAATGCGATGACAGAGTGACCAGAATAAAGTCATAAATGGAACTGAATATTTTCTGCACCAGAGAGATACCTTTTTAGTTAAATACTTCAAAGATGAATGCAAATTAGACGGCAATCAGACAAGGCTTTGTTAAAGCAGCTGTTTGCCTATTATGTACCCTCATAACAAATCTCCTTGACAATAGAAAACTTACTGCTGGAATTTTCAATCACAGATAGTTATAAAGAAAAAGTTCACAAATGGTGGTTTTCACAGGATCTAGCTCAGAAACCTTTGAAGATGAGTTAAATTTGACAATTAAGTCAGTACGGATTCAACTAGAATTTAATTTCATTTGCAGGTTCTTAGCAATAATGTGTTTATCTCAGCAGAAAAATTTCCCATGACTCCTCTAAACTGCAACATTTTGGATCCCCAGATGTTGACTTTGATTATAAGATCTCTCTCCTCACTCACCAGTGCATCCATGGTAACGCACCCCCCTACCTAAAATAACTACTCACCCGTCTGACCTCAACACGATCCCTCCGTTCTACCCACTCATACCGCCTCCTCCTTCCCCGGACTAAGATCAGCACCATGGGTGATCGGGCCTTCTCTTCTGCTGCCCCTCGTCTGTGGAATGCCCTCCCTGACCATCTCAGGGCTCCACAGACGACTGACACATTTAAAAATGGACTTAAAACTTTCCTTTTTAGCAGAACCTATAACTTTAATTAACATTGCTGCTTTTTGGTCAGGTTTTTATATAGTTATTTTTTTATTGATGCTTTTATCTGCTTTGACTTTGTAGCACTTTGAGATTTGATCCAAATGTAAAGTGCATTATAAATTAAATGTATTATTTATTATTATTACTTTTACTTGAATCCACATCAGATTTGATGTGAGGTTGATCTTATGGAGATGCTGTGCTTTAATCCTACTAACCAAAAAACCATCACAGGCGAAAAGTTAACCTCTTCAGCCGAGGTAAAACATGATAACATTATAATAGTAGTGATGTTGGAAGGAGTTGAGTTAAAGTTTCCATATTTTAGAAAAAAGTGGACCAGTAAAAAATCCTTTTTTTTTTTTTAACTACGTTTCCACTTCAAATCCCAAACCACAGAGGAAAATCTTAGGGGGGATAGTGGAGGGAGAATGTTTAATTCTTCCCTCAACGACTACCACTGAACTGCTTTGGGGCATTTAAAGCTATCTGAGTGAGTGGGGAGCCCGGCAGCCACCATTTCCACATAGATAAGGGATAATAATTAAGAATAACTGATTAGCATGTTCCTGATTGCTAACATCATTTTATTCTCGGGGGGGTGTCCCAGATCTGAAAAATATTGCTTCTTTCAAAATAGGAATTTGACCCACACAAGGGCTTGTAAAAGGGCTTAAAAGAGTAACTATTCAACAATATCTGAAGATAGAGCAGTGTCTTAAAATCTCATGACCAGAGGCAGAAACTAATATTTGACCTTCATCATAGTACCACACAGCCAGAAGTGTCTGTGTTCCGATCCGGAATCTCCTCCTTCCGCTCATGTGAATTGTTGGCTCTAAATATCCTGCAGGTGTGAGTTTGAGTGTAAAGGGCTGATTGTCCCCGTTTGCACGGGACTAGTATTACCGGGGGGACCAGTTTTAATTGTAATAATTGTGGGGGCAACTATGATATTAATCCTGAACGAATTCTGCCTGCCCGTAAATTAAAAATTCCATCAAAAATGGTCCTAAAGTGGTCCTAAATCAGACACGGGTCGGAATTTTGCAATCCTGAAACCTCAGTCTGAAACATCAGATCGTAATTCCTGTGACTTTAACGTCATGTTGTGGCACCTGAGGGAGTCGTTTCTCACGTGAAAACATCCATATAAACACCCACAATAAACGCTACCAACTTTACTATAAACACTATAAACATCACTATAAACACGTTAAACATCACTATAAACATGTTAAACATCATTATAAACATGTTCAACATCATTATAAACACTATAAGAATCAATATACATCACTATAAAAACTATAAACTTTACTCTTACTCTTACCAAATAAAAAAATTGGTTGTGTTTCGTAAAACCTATTCGAAATCACTATGTGGAATAGGAAACTCATTTCCAAACTGGAACGGTCAGGGCCCAGGTAGAAAAAAATCACTGGTACTGTTAGCCAGCAGATTACTGGTCATTACTAGGGATGGAAACAGACGATCCGCTTTGGCAAGCCGAAAAGACAACGAAAAGCCGAAAGTAGTAGAAGTACAGGACTTTTGGACAAAGCTCCCTAACCGTTGGTCCGATTTAGTCGAGATTTGAAAGAAATCAAGATGATATACCTTACATATATCGTATTATACTCTAATAGTTCCAATTTTACTCACTTTTACTTCAATCAGCGAAATGGATTGTACAACACAGGGGATTGGGGAAGACAGCATAGGCCTAGTTTCCGATGATATTCAGCATTAACTTAAACAATATAAAGGAAATGCTGCATGTTCAGTATATACTCACAATCCTCCAAACACCCCACCAAGACACACTCTTGTACATATTTAGCCCACTTCCCGGTGCTAGTGCTAAACTCCGGTGTCTTGTAAAACAGCTGCTCATTATGGCTGTTAAAGTCTGACTATCCACACACTGAGCCGTAATCCTGCATGAAGAAATATGGCAACAAATCCATTCTAGACACAGATGGTTAACCCCCATCCTCTCTTGCATGATCTAATTACACTGGATGGCACTAAGTGGAATTTGAGGCTGGATCTCCACATTAATAACCAAAGACAGGATGTCCACAGTGGAAGCAAACGTCAAAGTATTAACCTCAATAATCCATCACGCTTTCTTTCATGGCCGCAAAAGATACTCGTTAGAAAAGGAAACATTCCTTGCTCTGTCATTGTTCAAGATCATCTATTATCTAAAATTATCCTCTTAATACTCTTGGCACCTCTTGTCTTTTTTTCCCTTCAGTGTTCGAATGTCTCCTTCATACAATTCCAGTCAAACTCACGTGGGACTATTGCTTTTAGATTCCGGTGATATAAAAGAGGAAACGGAGGTGTCTTGCCAGAGGTTTGCAATCTCTGAGTGCTTCTCTTTTTATTGCTGGTCTGTTGTGTTCTGGGGTGCCAGAGGTAGAGAAAATGCAGTTTGACAACTTCTCTGACCCGTAGTCTTCGTACATCTACAGCTATCTGTTACTTGTCAGTCCCGCCTCCATTACTCTTACTGAGATTTCTCCCTCTTCTGCCACAAACAAGATTTTCCAGGACTCAGTTCAGAGTCTAAGCAAAGTGTCAATACTGATATTTTTTCATGCATCCATACAGTTGGGGCCACACTTACAAAAAAAACCTAAAAGAATTGAGATTAGAGTTGTAATATTAAGAGAAATAAGCGCTACTTTTACGAGAATAAAGTCATAATTGTACAATCTTTATCTTTATACTTTTTCTCAGAGTTTTTGTGTCATCATTTATCAACTGTTGGTCGGATTTAGTCCAAATTCGGTGCATATGCATCGACTAAGAGATCTATCTGGTACAAATCCTATTTTACTCTAACAGTTCATATTTTAATCACTATGGGCCGCTAAAAACACGACAACAACTTCACATCTAATTTTAGGAGTTCAATCGAGTGAATTGCTTGTACAACGCAGGAGATTGGGGTCTTTTCAGGGGACATAACCTTGCTGTCTGGGACTAGAGTTTAGGCCTAGTTTCAAATGTATCTTCAATGAGATCCATTTGGGGTTTTCTCATACCCCCCAAAATTGTAAGGATGGTGAGTCTTTATGTGTTCAGACTAAAAACATTTAACATAAACATCAGTCGTCTGGGTCAAAGTCCTCCGACTGACCTTTCCAACGACCCCCAGCGTAACCCTGTATAGACTTTATCCTCTTGTCTACATCACCTGACTTAACTCTGATGGTCATATTCTGTGACTCAATGTCATGTTTTGGGATTGAATGCCGGCTGCATCTCATCCATTAAGGATGTTTTGTGTGTCTGAACGGGATGAATGTTGATATTTAAGGATGTGAGGATGAGCGGGGCCTTGAGTGTCATATTACACAAACTGCAATGAAATAGGTGATTATGGGATATATGGGTAAATACATAAAAGCAACAAGGCTTGGCTGAATATGCTCTTGAGAAATGTCCACCTCTAATACAAATAAGCTACAAAAATCCACACCAATAGGTCGTTTTGAACCAGAACAAACACTCCTCCACCGTACATCAAACACATTACATCTTCTGTTTGGTGTTAACCTACTGAATCTGCATTCTTTATTGTTTTACACTGACTAAATAGAAGCAAATGTCATTTACCTCTGTTCAAATATTTAAATTGGAAAAGGCTTCAAGCTCTTTGTGTGTCTTTGTTTTCGCCGGTCTCCCCCGTCTCTGTAATTTTCTTCCTCTTCCTCCCTTTTTCACTGGAACATCGGCCCACTGCAGGGAGCCTCTCTTCCTCCTGGCTGTTGATGCCATCCAGACATTTGGATATGGATCATCGTCCCCCAAGAGATTTCGGCTCCTCTTCTAATCTCCGCTCTCGCAAGTTTTGCAGGTCTTATCTGTGCGAACGCCGTGCTGCCTCGTCTCCGTTTGGGTGGATGTCCATCCTTCAAGGTATGAAGTTTCTCACTCGTCGTCTCGGATCCAATTCCTTCAAATACATTTTTTGCTTTTCCAAGTTTGCACGCTGGGATTTCATTGCTCTGTTGCATAACTGTTTGTCCCGGGAGATGAAACCGCCCTCCTGAGCAGTTCCTCAGACCGCCACTACTGGGTCCTCTGTGATTGCTAACTCATTTGTTAGCAGGCTACAAACACTAGTCAAAGGATTTTCACAAAGCTCGTTAATCATTTAATGTCCCGCTCAACTGTTCTCTTTTTTAGAACCTTTTGAGTCACTATAGTGAAATATGTGTGAAACTTGAATGAACCTGTTTATATTATGACCCATTGGCAGCATATATATGCTAAAGCTTAAGGGGTCCGATGACACAGCCATGGGGGACACCACAGGTCAGAGGGGTATTAACCATGACTAATGGGAAAATCGTATCCGATAAGTAGGATTTATTTTGGCCATATCAAAGCATGTGAGGAACTACTAAACAGATTTATGTGACTTTAAACAACCAAAAAAAGTTTAATAAGGGTCAATAAGTTTGTCTAATAACATACTTTACCAAAAGGATGAGCTCATCTAATTTAAGTTGACTATTTTTCATGAAATACAAACAAAATAATTTAATGAAATAAAAAAAAAAAGGTCTTGAAGCTTGAAAATGCAATTTGTCTTTTTGTTACATTTTTAGTGTCTAAGATATAACATTAAGAAATGCCCCAAATACATGAAATTTGGTGTAACTTTGTAAAATAAAGGTTTTTCACTATTTCCATCTAATACGCATTAACCACTTCATAGATTTGCATGAAATCTGTCGGACGTCTGCAGCTCCGTTGGGATGGCGATTGTTGCCCAATCAGAAGTTGCCGGAGTGATCGCAGCCTTCGCCGTCTACATATGTCAAGACCCTGAACCCCAATATGCTCCTCGGGTGCTTCACAGAGTCTCCGCCCACTGCTCCTCATGGATGGGTGAGATGCAGAGAAATAATTTCACAGTGTTGCACTGAGTTTGATTATATGTGATAAATAATGTTACATTATTATTATGAAACTTGGGCATGTAGTAAAGAACTTTTTTTTAATTTTGTTGCACAAAATATATTCCTATTTGGATAAATTAGTGGAGTCAGACATTTGGTTTTACTTCCTTTAGCACTGCAGATGTGGCTATTTTCAGTATTTGTATCATTAATAACAATGAATCAAAAACTACCTGAGGGATAAACTCTTCCTTCCTCACATGTACAAAAAAAAGGAGCATAAACCTAAAGTATACAAAGTTCAAGTATAATTTCAAAGTACACTTTAACTTTTTAAGTATTCTAATGTTAAAGTATTAACGGGATACTTTCGACTCTACAGTAAAAACACCTCTTGGGACTAATTTGGCCCACTTTTAGAAGTGAAAAGAAACTCAGACTTGTACTGAAACTATATTTTATCCTTATTAATCACACGTAGTCAAACTCGGTATCCCATAGTTTGACCCATGCATACCGAGGATCAGCCCATTTGAAGTTCCAGGGAGGATACTTGGGTTCAGTACCTTGCTGAAGGTACCTACATCATGTAGACAGATGGGCTGGAAATGCTGACCTGCCAGCTTTCCGGTTTGGAGACATTCGCCTCACCTGCTGAGCTACAGACAACTTACTCAGAACTTACAGGCAGGATTTACTAACTTCCTGTCCACATTTCGGTTCATTTGTGGTATACATTGAAGTGAACTGCTACCACTACTATTTACAACCAAACTGATACTATATTTCTGCCTGTCTGTCATTTACTAGTTAAAAGGTTAAATACGATTATAGTCGTAATATATATATAAGACTTTTACATCACCGACTTAGGTCCAGAAAACTAGGATTCGAATCCCAGTCAAAAAGAGGGCGTGGCAGAAATCCGGTGTGTACTCTTAAGCAAGGTCCTTAGTACTGCCAGCCTACCCAGCCACATCCGGAACAAAATATTGTTCCGGACTTAAAAGCTTGGGCCAAAACAATATGCTGAACAAGATGATCTGGTCCTAAAAAAAAAAGGAAAAAAAAGGGGACAGAGTCAAAAGGAGTTGCTTGCTATACAGTATCACTAGTAAGTACATGAATTAATACTGCTTGTACACTCTTGTATTTTAGTTTAAAAGAGGAATACCAATGGGGCACTTGTAAAAACTTCTTTTCTGTAAGGGTTTCCAATTGACGTCCAATATGGATCGTAGCTTTGATGTTTTGTTTGGCTGTTAGCAGGATTACACAGTAAATGGACTTTTTGATTTTTTATTATTCACTCGATGGAAGGGTTTGGCTTATGACAGAGGACAAACCGTTAAATACGGGAGTTGAACCGGGTAAGAGAGAGAGGACTCACCTGGGGGACTTCCAGGGATAATAATGACAGATGACCTTGATGTCTTCGATGTCCTTTTGACATGTGACCTTGACCTGACCACTGAGCTTCTGTTTATTCCCTACTGAGTGCCCTTTTAGTTTCTATGCATTTGTGGTTAAATGCCACAAATGCCTGTTCAAGTCAATTCACCATATCAGAATAGTACTAAATGTCCGTAAAAGAGAAAAAGTAGAAAAAAAAAGCAAATGATATTTAGGTCATAAATATATTTGTGTTTGCATTTTTTTTTTAACTCGTCTGTTTGCATTTAGCTGAATCCTTTTGATTCATATTTCCACTGTCAGTTTTATTACAAAGTTGGGCTTGGCAGCATATCAAGCCACTATATGCAGCTCAGTGATGAAGACAGTGATATATGAGCTCATTCATGCTTCATCATTCCTCCTATGCCATGGAGAAATCTCTGCTAAAAAGAACTTAAAGGGATTGTGCCGGAGCTCAAGTAATAAACCAGAAAAGGATGAATTTATGCCGGCATCCAAGCAACAGGGTGATGAAACTGAGTTATAGACACTCTTCATACAAAAAACAAAACCCTAAATACTTTCTTTTTCAGTTTAAAGTTTGCCAGCGGACCAACAATGAACTTCTGTGTTCTGATTTCTCTTCTTACATGGCAATTTAAAATGTCATTAGTACCCATGAGGAAACACTGTACCAGATCCTTGGTGTTAACACGATGGCTTAAAAACTATTACATCATTTTCAAATTTTATAACCCCACACACCATAGTGTGAGGAATAACTGGATTGATTTTGGGAAGGGTCAGTTGTATATTTCCAGGCTATAATTATGCAACCGTTGGTCCGATTTAGTCCTAATTTGGAACCTATCAATCGACTCGAGGATATCTATCACGTCTATATCATATTTTACTCACAAGAGGGAACCATTTTACGTAAAATTCTGTTTTCCGGACCTAACTGACTATCTGTTGGTCTGATTTAGTCCTAATTTGCTGCATTTGAATCCAATCATAGAGGTCTATCTTGTATATATGTCATATTTTTACTCTAAAAGTTCATATCTTATTCACCATTGTTGGTCTTTTTTATGAAAAACACAGTTTTTCAAACGGAACCTCATAAGCAATGGTTCTATTTAATCCAATTTCGGTGCATACGAATCGTTTTGAGGAGATCTGTCTTGTATATATCTTATTTTACCTTAAAAGTTCATCAATGGGGAGGGTTGCGTCAGGAAGGGCATCCGGGTTAAAACCTGTGCCAAATCAATATTTGTTACCTGATTTCCAAACTGGATCCGTTGGGGCTCGGTTTTTAACAAATACCATCACTGGCACTCTTAGCCAGCAGGGTACTAGCGATAACTTTGGACAGAAACAGATTATCCGCTGTGGCGACCATGAAAGTGAACAGCCAAAGACTAAGAAGTCCATGTTTTACTCACAAGTGGTGGGGGTGGGGGGGTCATGACTTCACATTTACTTTGAGGAGTTCTATCAGGGGGATTGCCTGTCCAACGCAGGGGCATGGGGTCTTTTCGGGGAACATGCCGTTGCTGTTCTCACTGTGATACTGCAAAAAAAAACAACTATTAAACATTTCTAAACATGTGAGAACGGCTCATCATTCCGAATGAAGGAAATCAAATGTGACACTGTGAGAGGGATTACATCATCCACATGCATACATACATAAGCATGTAGGCTCTTATGCTAGTTCATAAACCCATAATGCAGAATAGACAAGACAGAAAACACAATCCGTGCGCCGCCAATCTGCTTAAAATGATCTATGCACGTGCATTTGCTTTTAAGCCGGAAAAGGAATGGCTCGTATGTGTATGCATGTATTCATATGCCGCGCATACGACACGGGCCTTTATGTAGGTTGCATCATCGTGAGCCATTATGCAGCCTCGCGCTGGGTCTCCGCGACAGCTTTAAGAGATGTGCAGAGAAAATTTAAGCAAGCCTTTAATTGAGTTGCACTATAAAACCAGAGCCTGGCAGCTGACATATGTTAATATGTCAGTTCTTTTTCTGCACTGTAATTTGTTCTTTTGCACAAGAGGCCTCGAGCAAATTAAATATGTATTTGAGTTATTTGAATTATACATTTGTTACAGCGGTATGCTAAAGCAACGGCCGGCGTGCTCGTTAGCATTGCCAAATTGCTGTTCTATTCCATCAAGTTCAGCTTCATTTATATATTCTTAAATGATCATCGTCCCAATTATAAATGTTTCCAGGGAGAAATTAACATGTCTCTGCAAAGAAACCCTGTTTTTTTTTTTTTTGCTACTCTCTGCTGTAACGCCTCACTATTTGAGTTTGGGATCTTTAGTGGAGCTGGTGCATTGTAAACAGAGCTTCTTCTCTCTGCTCCCGGTGTCGGTGCCGCCCTGAGGTTTCCCGAAGACTGAGGTGCCAATCACGGCGCCTCTTGGTATAAATGAGGTTTGACACCGGGCATCGAGAACCCCTGAGCTGAACGAAGCCTCTCCTCTTCTTCATTACGGCTTAATTAAGCCACTCAGACACAGATGTGGATTCCGTTTGCTGACAGAGCTGAAACTCTCGGCTAGAACGTTCGGTTTGCTGAAAGAAAGACGGTCCTCTCAGCCTGCAAATGCACCAAGATGTGTGTAAATCTACAAGAATATCACGCCGCTGATAATTACTTAGTGTGTGCTGGATCTCTGCGTACAGTCGGTTATTAGCAGCACCGTGATATTTGCACTCGCATGAACTTGGACGCCTCTCTAGGCTGAGGCAGAAGGACATTGTAGTGCGATGTTGCTTATCATACGCCAATTTAATCCCCCCCTACCACCACCAAAACCCCTCAGAGTTTAATCTTGATATCACTGAAGAGCTGCTTGCTCAAGACAAAAAAAAAAAAACACATTAAGCTGTGAACCGAGAAGATACGTCTCAATTTTCTTTTCCTCGCGCGTGAGCTCATGCAGGAACACCTTCTGAACTGCGGTGGAAAGCGACGTAGCAATTACGGGCGCCGATACCACGTGATGTGGAGGCAGGGTGAGTCCATCATTGCAAATCCAGTTCACGGCGCAGTGGCTCTCCTGTGGTTCTGACACAGGACTTCCTTGATCAGGCGCCAGTGTTTCATTGCAGGACCTGGATTTAGTGAGGCCTGTCGGCCTGGGGAATGTGAATTACGGCTCAATGTTCCCCGACAGTGCTGAGCCGGTGGCTTCATCCGTCCTGACAGGCTCTTGACTGTGTGTGATGATGAGAGACAGCTCCGGGTTGGTGCCCCGCGCCGGCTCTTCAGCTGACAATGTGAATTATGGAGACCCAAAGGAGCGGGAGCATCCATCAGCAGACCCCCACGCTCATTAATCCCTCTCTCAAAGGTTTCCTCCCCGCACCCCAGACGTACCTCGGCACGACTCTCATTCACTTCAGACACCGGGGGAAACGCGATCGAGGAATCGTGAGCCGGGTCGTTCCATTGAATTCTGTTCTGTTGGTTATTTTTTAATGGATTCGCTAATCCATGATGTTTTGAAATATCTCAATCCATCTTATGTGTTGAACTAAGGAATAGGATGGGGAAACAAAATACACCTTCAGACTTCTTTTGTCAAACAATTATTATAATAAAGCGCATTAATCGACTTTATTATGCAAATTTTCAAAGAACCCAATTTGTTTCTGAATAGAACATATGTGAGAATTAAAAACAGATATTTACATTCAAACATTCTTATTTTGATGAAGAGTCAATTCTGATTTCATGATGGCTTTCTACCACAACGACCTTTTCTTTAAAAAAGAAAAAAAAAAGGGGAAAAAAAGCATTTTGAGGTGATAATGTTATTCTTCATGACAATGTAGTTTTACCACCTTGTCAACTCTAAGATATTCACATTTGCACTGACCCTTAAACTAGGAACCTCAGACAACGGATTTAGCCATGGCAGGACCACATTTGGGCCGACGGCTTTGGTCGTGAATCCGAGTCACAACACGTTAACTCGACCTCAATACTGAACCATGCTGTTGGACCGGAATCCGACTGATTCTCCTTTTCTCAAACTGAAGGTCAGAATTGGATTTTTGGACAAAAACAACATTTGTTCATTTCATCGAAGATGCATTTTACCACCTACGATCTTACCGTTTCTAATTATGGTGATATTTATAACCCAGAAAAAGTTTGGGATGTTATGGAATCATCATCATCATCATCATCATCGCTGCCGCCGCGGATCCTTCGTGTTAACGCAATAACTCAAAAACAATTTAATGGATCATTTTTAAAGAGTTCTTGGACCATAATTACTCAACCACTGATCTGATTTAGTCAAAATTGGGTGCATATGAATCGAACTGAGGAGATTTATACGCTGGATATTGCATTTTACTTGAATACTTCATATTTACTCACTAGCAGGAGCATTTTTTGAAGAACACTGCTTTTCGGACACAACATTTGGAGCAACTTGGGGTTCAGTATCTTACTCAAGGACACTTGAAATGTGGACTGCGGCGGCTGGGGATCGAACCACTGACCTCCGGATAAGTGGACGACTGCTATTCCAACTGAAACACCGTTGTCCTTTGTACATTGCAGGGGATTGGGGAGTTCTTGGGATATAACCTTGCTGTCGGTGATGACAGCATAGGCCTAGTTCATTTATGCAGGCTTCTCCCTCCACACTGAAGCTTCTTCTTCACAGTGCTTTGGGCTTCATCACGGTTGACGAATTCCTCAACCACCACTGCATCCTCCGCGAAAAGGTGGGATGGTCTTATTTGGCAGAGGGCACAAGCATTACTACATAAACTGAGAAGTTATCACAGCTTTCTAGTTGAATTCAAACCCAGTCCTCACATGATATAAAAACTTATCGGATTGGACTTTCTCAACAGTCTTAATGCTTCCTCTGTGGGCATCGAAAGGGCTCCATCCTTGGCCCCTTACCCTTTAGCACAGACACGCGGCTACTGGTTCATATCGTAAACGGGTTCAGTCAAGTGGCACACATTTTCTAATATATATGCAAGGGCATATCCCCAAAAGTCCCCAATCCCCTGCATTGTACAAGCTATCCCCTTGATTAAACTCCTCAAATTAAATGTAAGGTTTGTCCACAGTATTTTTTGTAAAATAAAAATGCTGTCCCTAGTGAGTAAAGCAAGACCTTTTAGAATAAAATGCAACTCATACAAGATACATTTTCTCAAGTCGGGTCATATGCACCGCATTTGGACTTAATCAGACCAGCAGTTGAGAAATGATTGAAAAATTATGTCCTGAAAACGGTTGTAGTTAAAACTCCCCCTAGTGTCAAAAGTATAAAATCGACCTTTCCCAAAATCACTCCAGTTCTTCCTCACAGGAGTCTTTGTGTGGTATAAAATCTGGAGATGATCCGTGACACAGTTTCCGCGTTATCACGTTAAAACCTATTATCTTTGGCAGAGGCGATAATGATCCTATAATCCTTATTTATCGTGGATATAAAAAGCCATAAATGTAGTAAAGTTTTAATGATTTCAAAATAACAGAATAGTAATACTGTAAGACTTGATGTAATCTAACAGATTAAATGGGTGATACTTTCTTGAGGATGTTAATGTACGACCCTGATCCAGGGGGGGTGAGATTTTCAGAGGGTGCGTTCCCATATTGGCATATTGGTCCAGGGACAGGGTTGAACTGAAGTAGAGGGTGGAGAAGCGTAGCCCACACCACCTGTAACCTCTGACCCCTTCAAACCCGAGACACCTCGGCACTGACAGCTGACCTGGTTAACGCAGACGTAACATCATAGCTGGGGGGGTTTGTCAGTGAATTCACATCAAATACAGACTTTGCTTATATTGTGAAAATGGACTGCACCAAACACAGACCTGGGGGTGTCATTCCTAAATCACATGAGCTCCTCAGCTTGTAGTAGTCCAAAGTTGTTCTCAAGGCCCTAGTGGCCACTTTTATAATCATACAGTTTCTAGTTTGTGGATGTTCTTCCTCCCCTCCTCTTCACCTGAGGCGATGAGCGGCTGCAGCTGAGACCGCTTGGTAACTGGGCCATGGACCACGTGCTTAAGTGGAGATGAAGGTGTTAGTGTCATTTATCGTTGTTTTTGCATTTGGGTTTAACCTTGTTTTCTGCCTTTTAAGTTATTGAGCGGTTAATTTTGGTTCCGTTTGAATCAAACTACTTCCCTCACATCCCGAAACAAACGGCAACGTAACGGATGCATTAAAGAAGCGAAGGCTCCATCGTTCCTGTGAAAGTTGTTCATTACCATATGAAGCCGGCAAGAGTTGGTGGGGAAAAATTCCCACATCTTCTGCATTACTTATGACTTGTGCATTCCATTAGTGCATGCATATGGGGGGGGGGGGGGGCTATAAATTCTGGCCCAGTCCTCCACTAACCTGAAATGTGTTAAGGGTCAAAGCTGTGCCTCTCTTCATTATTGCAACCCATCTTATAGAGTAATTAAACTGTGTAATATATATAGTTCACCTGTGCAACAAGTCTTTATCGGAACAATATATCATTAATAACATGTAATATGTTACAAACCCGTGCAGTAAATCCAATATCTGTGCGATACCTGAATGTTCACTACTCGCCACTGAGCTTGTCTACGTACATGGGAAATGTTGGAAATGTGTGGAGGCATGTGTATTGCACAGAATCGCAGTTGGACCGGAACAAATGTTCCTATGGGTACAATAGAAATCTAATCTTATTAGCTTTGCATGAGTTGTTTTGAATGCGTCCGACATTTTACTGTTGCTTCTTTCACTACAGTTTGTAAGTATGGGAAAAGTCTTTACATGGTCATCTGTGACTGCCTGGTTTGGACACTACGTGAAATTGGTTTCAAAGCCCAGTTCTGTCCCTGGAGGGAAGTATACAAAAGTATACAACAGTAAAGAAAAACACTTTTCTTCGGACCTAACTTCCTAACCGTTGGTCTGATTTAGTCCAAATTTGGTGCAAATGATTTGACTCAAGGAAATCTATCTTGGTTACATCGTATAGTAGTCTAATAGTTAATATAGTACTCTAATAGTTAATATTTTACTCACTAGTGGGAGCTTTTTTAAGACAAAAGTAGTTTCCATACAACTTCACAAATAATTTGAGGAGTTCAATCAAGGGAATTGCTTGTACAATGCAGGGGATTAGGCTCCTTTCGGGGATATGTCCTTGCTGTAGGGGATGAAAGCAAAGGCCTAGTTATATATATATAATACTTTAAATTTTTCATAATTTAAAGAACTTTAGGAGAAAAGCCCTTTTTTTTTTTACTCTGCCGTTCTTCTCTCTTTGATTCACCGCTGTGTGAATCCAAACCCCCGTGTTCCGAGTTCATTGTCACATGATGTTAACGCTCAAAGCTTAAGTGATGCAGTTGTTGTGGAAGTCACAAACACGTCAGGTGTGGGTTCACAATGTCCTGAGGCGTATACAAAGAGCTACAGGCGTTTATAAAGATGCTTGTCTGCTCCCGTATCGACGTCCTACTGACATCCCGACATGTGACGTCTGCAGAATTAAAAATGTAAATAAGGCTTTTGCGTCACAGTGCATTATTGAAGTTGGGTAGATGGAATTTTTCCACTGTCGCAAAATGTCCCAATGAGTCCTGAATTCATTTTTTTATCAAACAGTGAAACAATTATATGGAATGAAATGTAATATCAAATATATATGAAATGAAAACTGACAATCGATTCCATTATGAAATCATACAGACCTGTATGAAAGGGTGGTTCTTATATAAATATGTAGAATTGAAGAGGAACCATGATTACATTCCAAGGAAAACACAAAGTTCCTCATTAATTCCTCTTTGGCTTGAAAATACAATTGTGGCGCTGAGAAGCATCCCACCCGGGCTGAAGTGTGATGTACAATCTCCAGGAGACAACAGACTTTGTGAGTGTGTCTTCTCTTATCATGCCTCCGCCAAGTTCACATGCCCACACACACACACACACACACACACACACACACTGGTGCCAACTGCATCTCTTCCCGCGCCCCCAGCCCTCATAAACCACCCACCACTGCAAACCACCATAATATGACAGATTTATACGCTAGAAGGTACCGGGAATACTATATAGAAAGAAGGGAGAACTTTATATGAAGGCTGTCACACTTGGGCCATTTTTCTGCACTAAAATGAGGTGGTAAGCAATCGGCAAGAGAGACAGAGTTATCCGGAGTCATCTTATCTCGTGTAAAAATTAATCAATTGTTCACTGTTAAGATAATGTGGAGGCTAATGGGTGCTAGATTACAATACTGGGAATCCACGGGCCTGCTGCTACAGTAAATCTCCCCAGCACTGAGGCTGCATCGCTGCAGAGAATATCCCGTTGCACACGCTGTCAGCTAATCTCATTATTTAGAAAGACCGGGCTCCACGGTTGGATTCGTGTGTAAGGTGAACACACACACACACACACACACACACACATATTATGTGTGGTTGAATATATCCTTTTTGCTTGCAGTACATTTGTATGTGTCGATAGAGATCTTTCCTCCACCCTAATGAAGGTTGCGATTGATTTTTTTTTGCATTCTGGACATGGTGTGTTCTCCTGTTTGATGTGAGTTTGGTACGTCGCAGCAGGAAAATGTATATTGTTGCACTAATGCGTGCGAGTTTGTGAATTAGCTGATCGGAAGTCACCGGAGTTTTGAGGATGATTTTTGACAGTTCAGGGAGAAGCTAATACCTTCTTTTACCTCCAGTTCAAACCAGACTTATACTGCAGGAAAGTCTGATCTCCACTCAGGGTGGGGGGGGGGAAGCGGTAGACATTTATTACTCTCATTGTTTTGTTGTATGTCGTTTAGAGGCCATCCTTCCTGCCTGTCAGGAACAATAAGATTTCTACAGGGTGAATTGTGTAGTCATATCATCTGGATTTTAACCTCTGCTGAACTGAATAAGATTCTGCACCAGGAAGGATGCATTATTGAAGTGACAGCTCCATGCCAGTGTGAGCCAATCCTCCGCCTTCCATAAAGCCCGGTATGCATCTGATTCCACACAATTAGGTAAGAGTATTATCGCTCATATTTCTTCCACTCAGTGTTTCCACGCGACATTAGCATCATCTTTCATTATCTGCTCCTACTTTGAAGGTCTTTCACCTCACTGGTAAGCACCGAGGAGCGTTCATTTTCTGCCAATCTGTGTTCTGCCACAATAATTTATCGGTTTCAGAGATGATCTTTGGATTGAGGGGGATAGCTCCCGTACTGAAGATTGATTTCTGTGTAAGGTGTGAGGGGGTGTATCTGAAGCATCCACAAGCTGTACACCCCCTCCCAAACAGACACAGGAGTCTCTTGCCCGGGGCTGCACCTGATCTGTGCAGCAGTGGTCACATGGATGTCATCGACCCGAAACAGTGAAACATGCAACTGCAATGAATTATTAACAGGAGCTGCAGAGAGTGATGGAGGGAAGTACAGAAGACGTGCATCACAACACCACCTGCCAGTGAGCTGCTCTGGATTCATGCTACATATACAGGAAGTGTATGTAGCTATATACTAATATATGCATACATAAAACATAAATACAAATGCATATATACACACACTCATACACACACAAATACATATATACACATATACACCCAGTCTGCAAGGGTTAGTTCCCACTAAAGTTGTCCAGCGAAGGACAACTGGTCAAACGGCAGCAGAGTCATGGAAGCCAGAGGCTAATTGATGCACAAGTGGAGTGAGGACGAGCCAAAGTTGTGCGATCCCACAGGGATGCACAAACTGCTAAAAAAAAAGAGTGATAGGTCTCACAATGCATTAACAGATCAGTTTTTTGAGGGGCATACACAATATTAGGCAGGTGGTTATAATGTTATGGCTATCTGCTTTCCATTTAATGCTTAAACAAGTTGTTGATGACTTAAAGCGAGGAAGTTTCCGTCGTTGGTTTGACTGAAACGGCACACAGAACGTCCAACTAAATGAAACGTTTGAATAAAATGTTAAAATTACAGAGAGAATCCTGTAACTCTGTGTTTCCCTGGAGTCCCGCCTGTCTGTGTTGATTGTTGACTACAGTGACCTTTTCCTGTTCACACAGATCAGGCACAATCTTCGTGCTGACGCGTGGGTGCGAGGCAATTTCATGCCGTGACCCAAGCATTTGGATCATATTTTCAAACCCGTTGTTTTTTCCACAGTGGAGCATGGCCTGATGCTTTGGGTGATCGACACCACAAACTTATTTGGTAATCGTTTCAGCCTGGTCCAATCCTGCCTCAGATTGCTGGTTAAATGTGGTCCGACTGTTGTCTTCTCAAATTTGTGGCCATGTCAGATTTATAGCTATTATCATGTGGCTTTCACGTAGCACAATGCCTGCATGCCATGACGGTTTAGTTCACCACGCTTCTTCTATCACCAGTTTATCTACAGGAAAGCCAAAATGCTGAAACATCTAACTGATGCAAAGAGAAAGGTTCTCCGCCTCTTCTGTATCCACGCCGTCTGTTTATTCTAAGAAGGTGGAGCGCTCCGCTCACGTGACCACATGCTTTGAGTTTTCTCACCGTGACGAAAAATATAGTTTAATAAAAAAAATAAGGTCTGGATGACATCAATGGCACGCTCAGAAAAAATAAGAGGCAAAAATAAATACGTCCAAATCTAAGGCACAACAGATGAAAATAATAAAGTACAAATGAATTATCCAAAGTTGCAAAGTGCCAAATAATAAACCATGAGGAAAAACAAAACTGCAAGCATGAAGGATCTATGGGCGCTGACATAGCGACTAACAGGAGGTGCTAACCTCGGGTGCTAACACGGGGCGCTAACACAGGCGACACCAAAGGCAGGTTAAACAGTCAGTGACGCAGATGATCTGGCAAAGACGTAGAGCGGGACTCAGACTTAAAGGAAAGACTAATGACGCCAAAACACATCTTGATGCTAGCACTGAGCATGAACGTGAAAATACAGTACAAGTGAGAGAATGTAGAGCCGAGGGAAAGCAAGGAAAGGTGTTTGCATGGAATTTTAGATGACATGTTACTTAACAATTTGCAGACCAGCTCTTTACATTTTACATTTCAAAATGTAGCACACATGAATTTCATTTTCAGCCCCCCTGAGTTTACAGGGATGGACCCACATTCCAATTACTCCTGTCGGCAGCCTGATAGCAGAAGGAATAAAATAATTAGAGTAACGGTTTGTTTTTCTCAGGGGTGCACGGTGGCGCCAGCCTGAGGGCATTAAGGTAAATCCACTGGAGAGAGAATGGTCAGATTGACTAATAATTCTTTTTGCTTTCTGGACCACACATTTCCCCAGAGCAGTCGTCATGCTGGACTCCGATGATTTTGGAAAGCACTTCAACAATGCTGTTTGGACTAATCTTGTCCTTCAGACACACTTAAAAGAAATGTTTAAAAAAAAAAAAGCTTTCAAGAAATAACTGATAAAAGATAATATAATATTAGCTAAAAGCTTTGGCATCAAGCGGATACTTTTTTGTCCTTGACTTGGACTAGAGTCGAAAGTCAAACTCTGTTCCTTTATGTATCGACAATTTAAACCTCCCCACAATGGATGATATTTGCCGTTAATTTACTAGCGTTTTCTTTGAAACTGATGATCCTTTCCTTGTTTGTTTTACTCTGAAGAAGAGAAAACAGGGAGGTGTCATAAGGTGGGTTTGCACGGGAAACTTTTCTCCTATCTGAATTAAACTTTTACGAACTACAATGTCAGTCGCCTGTTTACCTGAGCTGTGATCTTTTTCGACCCGGTGTTTACTCTCCGGTTCATAAGGTGGCGATAATGCTACGATGAGCTGCGCGCCGACCGCCAACATCCGAATCTATTCGGAACTAGGCTGTCCATGTAAACCCACCTATTAAGAATGAGAACTTGTCTATTCATGTTAGTTCTGTGTGCCTGAAGCACAGAAGTGCACCAACCATTCTTTGCCGTACTTTTTTCTGGTCATGCAGCGTCGCCAGCTCCTGCACAAGACAAACATCAAGACCTGCAGCTCGATCAGGAATGGTGTGCAGTGACTTTGCGATGATTGGAAAAACCTTTTTCCCAAAAAACACAAAGAATTGTGAAAACAAATTTCCTTAGGAAGTAATAGGATATCGCCATGAAGAGATCTCAAACCCACTTTTAACGTAGAAACGTCCTTAAAAGTTTATAATAGTAACGAAACCTTGATTTGACCTTCGATTTTACTTGAGTCAGCATGTTGATATCTAATATGGGTTTCACACAATCATAGTTTAAGTTTTGGCTAATTTTCCCTGATCAATTTTTTCTTTTTTTAAATTTTAAATACTTTATTGGTATGTTACAAACAGGATATTACCGAATACTACTACTATGGTCATCAATAAGCGATTCTTCTTATCAGTACATAAATTTGGAATACCAGAATATACAATAATAATTGATATAAAAGTACAAATTCTAGAAAACGTGTAAACATTGACCAAATTGAATAAATAACTGGTCATCAAAAAAGGAAAAAAGGATAAGGCATTACATTTCTCTGAAGAATTCTAGTATCAGGTTAGACATAAGGATGCTATTCTTGTTTTCTAACTTTTTTTTTTACAGTTTTGGAGTATATCATAAATTCCGACATAAATATCTCAAAGTACGGAAACATGAATACATGAATAATACATTTTCCTATTGGAATCATGAGCTTGACAAACTGTTACATCGCAGGTGTTCAGTCACACACAGCTGGGTCACATGATGTCATCAGTCTTTTTTAAAAACACGCGGTTAAGTCAGGGCTATGTGGGCGTGATCCGAGCTACGTGGGCGTGGTCACGGCTGTGTGGGTGTGGCCATTGGTCGGTTCAAATATCTCACTCTCTGGGAGAAATTACATTGATAAGTCATTTAGCATTGGCGATATTAGTATTGAGATACACACCAAGCATCAGTCACACACACACATGATTAATTGAATACAAGAGGAGTCAATGTGATCAAACTTTGAGAGGGGTCTCCTCAGCCAGCTGGTCCAGAGGCTCACCACTAACAGTACTTGAAAGCCAGTGTCTGATTTTCTCTTCTCAGTGAAGCCCTTTGGTCAGGACAGATCAAGTTATTGAGAAAGAGAAAGGAAATCAAACACACTGCTGGACGTCTACCACAAAAACAGAAAACAAGCTTTAATAAACTTTAAGTACTAGATGGCTCCAAATAGAGGGTTCAAACTGGCGGATCAGAACCTGAGGAAGTGTCTAAACCGCTGGCCACAGCCTGGTCATCGAGACAGGCCGCTATAAGACATCATGGCTCCTGTGGCAGCTGTAGGTCAGCGGGTAGAGCAGCCGTTAACCAATCAGAGGATCAGCAGGATCTGGGGTTTGAGCCCAGCAGTCCACATGTTTTAGGCTCCTTGAGCAAGACCCCAAACCGAAATATGCTCCCCAGGCGCTTCCCAGGGATGGGTCAATGGCAGCGAAAGAACAATTTCAGCATGTTGTCTTGTGTTTGACAAAATGTGATGAATAATGGGCTGAATTATTATTGTTAGAAGAAGAGAGGATGGAACAGCAACACAGTGGAGACAGAGCTGCTCTCTGTTAACGGATTGGGAAACATTCAAACAGCCGCATGAGATCTTTTTCAAAGACTTTGAAATGTTACACCCTCAGTTCTTCCCGTCCAGATCTGACAAACTGCCCATTCTGTCGGGAGAGCTGTGCTTCAGCAGCACCGCCCTCCTCTTCCTGCCCAACCAATCCAAAACACAGAGACCGGTCTGATTTTCTCATGTTTGTCTGGTGGTATAACAAAAACATTCCATGATTATCGTCCCTAAGTTTAATTTTCCGTTAGTAAACTGTTTGTAAAGTATGTGCGCTGTGTATTTTTTATTCCTGTAAAACTGTGTATGTCTATGAAGATGTCAATAAAGCTTGTTGAAACTGAAAGTTAAGACTGATGGATGAATGGATAGATATTTCTATTATGCGGTTTATTGAGTGCTCTAAAATCAGCTCTTAAAGTCAAGCAGAAAAAAATTCAGTGCCATCGTAGGAATCAAGACAAACATTGCCGTGGGCGAGATGCAGTTGAAGAACTTTGTGGCAGGTTTCCACGGTGAGAAGAGAATAGTTGTTGACCCCGTGAGAGGACTCCTCTTACTCGCCTCAGCTTCTGCCCTTCTAAGACGCTGTCCATCTTCTGTAAGTGCACATTCTCCTAGGAGGCAAATATGACTGAGAAGCATCACTATCACACTCAGAGGTGGTACAAAGCTCGCAATAAATATATCTTTACTTAAAAAAAACAACTCTCAAAGGTACCTGAACACCCCATACCTAAAAATTGGTTATCGCATGAACTTTTTTCCTGCGTGCTGAGATTTTGATGAAACCATTTCGGTGTTGAATTATATTGTTATTTACTTATTTTTCTTACTTGAGGAGTTTACTCTTGATAGCCATTTTTAATTACATCCCACAATGTGGAGGGCCGTCGGGGTCAGACACGCTTCTGCCGACGTTCTGTTCTTAACTCTACATGATATCGGAATATCTTACGTTGAAAAGGTTTTAAAAGCTTGTCGGGTGTAATTTTCCTTGGCATTTAAAACACCGTTTTCTTTTCATTTGTGCTGCTGGAACTCAGACAGCCGACTGCTTATGACAATCCTGAGTGAAACTCCCTTTCTTACAAGCGCTGTCCTTTCAGCCCCCAAAAGTTAAATTATGTATGAGAGTTTGGGTGGAAAAGGAAACGGTTCATCCGCGGGTCGATACAGGGGACACGCTGCCTCGTTCACAAAATACTTTCAAACGGAACAGCAGCTGCCGGAACATAAGATTGTTCTGTGCGCTGTTATGCTGCATTCTGACTGTGACTTCTGAGGAGCTGGCTCGCATTTGTTCCATATATCATCTTCAAATGCATGATTGAAAAGTCAAATTTGGAGAGAGGAGAGGTTTAGGGGCGACGGTGGCTCAGTCGGTAGAGCCGTTGTTCGTTTATCTAAAGGTCGGGTGGTTTGATCATCAGCTACTGCCGTCCACATGTCCTTGAGCAAGATACTGAACCCCAAGTGTCTCCCAGTGGTTGTTCCATTGGTGCGTGAATGGTTACTGTTCCTGATGAGCATGTGGCGCCTTGCATGGCAGCCATCACTGTATTCATCAATGTATGAATGTTTGTGTGAATGGGTGAATGATTTCTCACATTGTAAAGCACTTTAATTATTCACTTAATATATGATCTTTCCCAAAAAATAAAGAAGAATCTTTTTATTTCCCGTTAAAGACCGAGCAGAGTGCTAGATCAAAGTCTTTTCGACTAGAGTCTAAAAGACTTTGATCTAGACCTCATGGATCTTTGTCTACAGTCGTGGCCCGTCTACCCCGATGGCTCAGTCAGCACAATTCCTGCAGCTGCAAAGAGGCCCCGGCCCCCACCGGTCCTAACCCCAAGCATTGCCTAATAGCACTCCACTTAATGTGTGAGAAGCACAGCTTGAGGTAGACCACAAAGCATTGAATCATTGTGTGCTGATAAAACACTCAACACAGAGAATGCGTGCAGGGAGTCTATCTCCAGAGCGCCAGCAATGACTGCAGATGAGACGAGATTTGCCCATGCTGGTCGATTTCATTACAGGCAGATATAATGACACTGGAGAGAATTGCAACTTCAATGCATACCGTATCCCAGGTTTCATTTCATATTGACAGGATAAGCACATGTGGGGGTTATCAACAAATAGGATTGGAAGGGGATTCTGGTTAACGACCCTAAGAGGATAATCACATGACTTCTGTAACAGTTCTCTCTGAATGGCTCACATTTAGTAATTGGACTAGCTCCACAGACGAGATGGAGAAATCCAGTATGTGGGGGGAATGTCTGATGCAATGGCCTGTTTCGATGAATTTCAATGTTCTCCAGCTGTTGAGGGTTAAAATACTGGAAAAGCAGTAAAAACCTTATTTATTATATAATTCTTCAAAAAAGAAGAAAAAAAAGAAGCCTTTGGATTTTAAATAAATATGTTGTACTGCCACGTGAAGCGTGAATGTTAAATGGAATGTATCAGATAGTGTTGGAAAGAAGGGTTTCACCAATTACTCATCGACAGAAGATGCAAACTCCAAATTATAATAATTGTAATGGTATGCAGTCCATGCAGAGCTTGTGCTGCTGAAAGAAAACCTACAGGCAGAAGAGGCTGAAGTGAAAGCTGCCAAATTAGGTACCAAATTATGCATTAGAATGTAAAGACACGCCTGGTGACTGGGGCGCTGGAAACAGCACAAGTGCTCCAGGAGGTGAGGTTGGAATTTTATCTCCCACTCTACTGTTCCAAAAGAGCAGAGAGAAACAAAAAGCTGATCTTAATACTTTTCAAAAAAACTCCCTTGAATATTCTATCTTGAAATCCTACTTTAATTCTTTTATTTAATCTTAAATTTGTCTTTTTCTTGGCAAAAAATTTTCCTCATTTGAACTTCATCACCTACCAGATTAGTGATAGATTTAATTAATTTGCCTACAGCAAGGATATTGCCCCAAAAAGCCCCAAATCCCCTGTGTTTTACTAGTCATTCTCCAGATTGAGCTCCTCAAAGTAATTGTTAAAAGACTACTGTTTTGATTTTCATGCACAAAGCTCCCCCTAGTGAGTACAACGTGAACTATCAGAGTAAAATATGATATACAAAATACTAAATTTGAACTAAATCGGACTGTTGAGAAATTATGACACGAAAACTTTTGGAGATAAAGCTCCTTCTAGTATCAGAAATGTACGTCTGACTTTTCCCAAAATCAATCCAGTTTTTCCTCGTACTAAAGGCTATGTGGTTGTAACATTTGAAAATGATCCATTAAATAGGTTTTGAGTTATCGCCGTCAATCTGCGGCGATGACAATTCCATAATATCCCCGACTTTTCGGGATTATAGTAAAATGCATTATAGCCGAATCATTGTAAGTACTTAACGTTAAAAAAATACTAATTCATATTTGTCATTGACAATTAGAAAGTATTTAAAATGTCTAATTAAGAGTTTTGAAGGTTATAAAGTTGATGAAATAGTCCAAAAAATCTTGAATTTGGAGATTATTTTATTTTACTATAAAATGAGCAGTATAATTATTATCTAAATGACTAGAGTGTGATCATATTGTGATGATACAATGTCATCAATTGGCCGACATATTTCATCTAAATTAATTAGTAAAATCCGAATAAACTATAAATTTCGATTTATAGTTAGTGAATGTTTTTTTTTCGTTCTGATGTGATGTAAATCAGTGCAATACGGTTCATTCAGCTTTCACTACATCAGAGATGCTGTCTTACATCCATTTAAAAATGAATGTAGACCTGGTGTGAGGAAGAGGTCATCGGAGGGGCACAGCTTTCATGGAATGTTTCCACCTTTATCCAAACAAACCTAACAAACCACCTCACTAGTTCCTGACGTCATTCCAATACTAGCCTGGTATGTTTTTACCCGTCTGATCTCGAGTTGCCTTTTAATATGCAGTTATAAAAGGCTTCTTAGAATTGTATAACGGGCGGCGCGACGACACAGTGGGTGGCACAGGCGCCTCACGGTGAGAAGGTTCCGGGTTCACATCACCTCTGACCTTCTCTGGGGCCTTTCTCTGACTGTGTTTGTGAGTGTGAATGCTTGTTTATCCTGTTAACTACATCTGTGTATGTTTGCGAAGGTGGTCTCGGACAAAACATCTTCTGGAGTGTAAACGTTAATGTGTCCGTAGATGTATATTATCTCTTGAAGCATCTTCAAGTTGTGTTGTAGCTCGCGCTAGATAGCTTAAAAAAAATGCAGCCACTTTATATCCCATCATCAAAATCACATTTTAAAACTAAATCTAAACATGGTCAATGTGTTGGTCCAGTGCAGAGCTGGCGACTTGACCAGGTTGAGCCAGACCTCTGGCCTGATGAGAGCTGGGATATTTTCCAGCCCCTCTTCAAACATATACAAGATAAGAACTGCAGAAATGACAGTGAATAAAATCTACCTTCATTTTCTCATTATAATCGTTGTCCTGCCTTTTTTCTTCTTTCGTGACATCACAACATTCACACCACGACTACAATCCGTCTAAAGTCAGTGAATAAAAATAATATCTCACTTGTTACTCCGTGTCTTAAAAAAATCAAAACACATCAAGACAGCAACCGGGCGACTTCTGTTTTTAGACAATGAAGAAAAAACAGTTTTCTTGCCAGGATAACCTTTCAGCAGAGGCGGCCAAATCACCGCCTCTCTCTCGTCTCTCCCTGACGACCTCACCCTTTTACAGAGGAGGGAAAAGGAGCATCTTGCTGACATTGGAGGAGGAGACGTTGCCAGTTCATCACCAGATAAAGAGAGAGAGAGGAAAAAACAAAAACAACGCTCACCGCTCGCATTAACAATATCATCCAAATGAAACAGGACACAGAAAATAAAAATAAAGATTATTGTCAAGGTTAAAAACGGTACATTAAAACTGTTCTGTACTTTAGTAAGCATTTATCTACCTATTTAATAAATAATATTAAGGAGATAAGATGTTAAAACAAATAAAGGTGTATTTGACATTTTCGTCCAGTGAAGGTAAATAGACGTTTAACACGTTTGCAGGTTTGTTGGTGTGATTGGTGAGATTATTCCTGGGTTACTGTGAAAGTACTGGTCCGGATGTAGATCTCTTTCAGTTTAATAATGTGTTTTTTAAAAATACCCCTCTACATGTGACCTAGTCTTAAATAAGGATGCAGAAGGACACTCACAAATTAACAAACGTGTCCCAGATTCGGTCTCCTAGCATCTAACGTTACCGTTAATCACTCATTACAGCTTAGGCTTCCGAGACTTCCTGAAGTACGGTCATTACTTCAGTGGAAGGAAAACTCTCGCTGGTCCGAGTTGAAGGATTATACGGGTTGGATTCATCCTCTTAGGAGAAGTTACTTAAGAGCCATCAAAAATATTTCGCACTGGTGGAAAACCCAGCGACCAATTCTGCCGTTTCCGGAACATTCCTGTCCGTGTGGCCATAAATAGATAGATGGATAAATAGCTGGAGGGATTTACTTGATCCATTTATGTCAACAGTTTCCACACAACTGAGTTGTTTGATATAAACAAACAACATTATTAAGTTGGAAATAACCAATTTATATTCACATTCATGCAATAAAGAAAAACATACTTACTCAGAAAATTATTTAACGATTCGTAATTCATGATCTGAGCTTCCAAGTATGCAATACTTTCGTCCTGTGGGAAACCCTAAAACCCTTTAATGTCCTCACCAAGAAAGAAAATATGGAAAAAGGATTTCTATAGCCATGGTTAAGGCCCCTTTGACCTCTGGTGTCCCCCAGAGCTCCATCCTTGGTCCCTTACTCTTTTGCATATGCAGGCTGCCACTGGGTCGTATTATAAACAGGTTCAGTCACATTTCTCAAGAAGAAACTGACTCAAAATGTGCTCAACCAAACAGCTGAGTAGGACATTGGGATAAGGACTTTTTTTCATGTACCTTTTCTATTTGTTGGCTTTACTCAACATGATCATACTCCCTCAACTCAAGTGACTTTTGTAGCTTTAACTAGTTTTCTTATTAAGTTAAAGTTGCTAAATTGGTTTACGTTTTTAAAGATGAAACAGATATGTTAATTAAATGGTACGTAAGTTCATCCATTCAGTCCAACATCAGTTTGGTTTTGTCCTTTTTTTTTTTTCGAGGTTATATTCTTGATGTTTTATCAAAAAGCTGTCTTTTATTTGAAAACGTGGATCGTCCAGTATTCCAAATCTCCTATTGATACATCAGCCCTTAACCTTAAATAACGCTATCGCCATTCTATATCTCTGCTTTAGATATTCTGCCCTTTATTTCCTACTGCCGATAGATCTCTACACTCCCAGGCAAACGGTTCTTAAAAACCTACCGAACTTATTAACTCTTTTCAGCTGCAATGGTCTCTGAAGAAAATTTCAATCTGCCTTCCGTGCGATGCGTAGCGGCGAGAAAGGTCCTCCACGGGTGATTAATGCCTCGCTTTTAGTAACTAAGGTGGAAAATCCTGTTTAAGTTCTCCTAGATCTCAGAGTTGGGTTTGATACAGACAATCATTCACTCTTACTCTCCGGGGTGGCATCTTTGCCACCCCTTAAGGCTGCTTTCTCTTTATCTGCTGAACAGAACTTTATCTGATGCCATTGGGGAGTTCAGGTCATGGCCGTGATATCCTCGGCGGGTCCGTTCTGGGCTCAGTTCTATTCCAAATATATCCGATCCTTACGTAACATGCTGCGAGAGAAAGGCTTGCATTTTCATGCCATTTTCTTCTACTTAAAAACAAAACGGCAAAATATTTGAGAATACATCCGTCTAATTGATCTTAATTCAAATATTTTTATTGTCACATCTTGATTACATTTCTAACCATCTGCACAAAGATATACTACCAAGATTACGAGAAGTATGACTGCAATTTCACTCGATTTCACTTCTGTAGTTTCAGGGACTTGATCATCATCATCATCATCAAGATATATTTTTGGCTAGCAGCAACGCTGTGCTATATTTGTGCAGCCAAGCAGCACACTACGGGGGATAGATGCATAAAAATGTGCAAGGTTCACTACTAAATCTCTTCTAGGCTTGTCTTCACACAAATATGAGAACATTTCTCTTCATCAGGTTTATAAAGTCACGTCAAAACGTGGTTCTACCTATAAAGTGTTTAAATCATTGTCTTTGTATGCGGACAATACACATATTGACTTGTACCGCAGCTGTGTCCGTTTTCTACAGATACAGAATATTTCCCGCCTGAATCATCATTTAAGATTTGATGATCCCAAAGGAAATTCAAGAATCTGCACACAAATGTATTTAGATGTGTAATATTTCATCATTATCAATGATTAACTTTGCAAAATGCTTCAAGGTTAAGTGATGAACTAGAAAAAAAACAAAACATGACCACACGAACAAAAATGGAATCAAGCCTATTAGAGTAATTACTTATAATTAGAGACAAATGCATTCCTTATTGTCAAATCCAATAAACACAATTCAATTATATACCATCATTTTCACTGACTGTCTATCAAAAATGGGATGAAACGTTTGGTTATTAAATCAGAGACGGCAGTGGTTAAACTTTCAAACCTTCTAATTTCATTGCACGAGGGGCGTGTCTCAGTTCTTGTCTTGTCAGATTTTAGTGCTGCATTTGGTACCAGTGATGAAGACCGGGGTACTGAAATGTCATCAAAGGAAATGAATCAAGCTGGTTTAAGTCAAAAGTGTCAGTTTTCCTCTTCTCATACTGATGATTATTCAGTAAGCTAATTATTTTGTGTTTTCTCTGGAGCTTTTTTTTTTTGTTGCTGTGTATCTAGTCTCGCAGCTTTAACAGCGTATTTGCAAATCATAAATCGAAATGTGCAGCTTGATCCAATTTGCAAAATGAGTAGCTAACTAATCAAAAATGCAAGAAAAAAAAAAATCTCCCAAGGAACATTCGTTCACAGGTTGAATTTCCATTACTCAAGTTCAATCTGTGATGGTAATTTTTGCGGTTCTCAACGCAAAAACGCAGATGGAGATATAGAGATGGGAGATCGTGTTTGGAGACAGTGAGAGATGAAGAAAGGAAATAAGGGGGTGAAAGTAGGGACTCTGGCACAAGGACAGGTAATGATAGAGCGCTAGCTGATATGATGGAGAGAAAAAAGGTTAAAATATTGTGTGTCCAAATAACCAGGTGGAAAGGAAGAAAGGCTAGAAGTATTGGAGGAGGGTACAAGCTGTTTCATAATGGTGCGGATGGGAGGACAATTGGTATCGGGGTGATCCTTAAGGGGGAGTATTCTGGAAAGGAAGATAGTGCTGGACAGTGAAAATGAAAATGAGATGTAGTGATAAACCGCAGCTTTATCAGTCCCCATAAATGTAAACATCAATAAAGTTTTAAGCAGAAACTCCTCATGAAGCGCTTCATCCTGATATCCCAGACCCACGTCATGACAGCTGCTCTTTGATTCATTCGTTCAGGTTCGCAGAGGTGGAGCCTATCCCAGCTCTTTAAGTACTTCATTAATGCTTAATAAAATGTGAAGTTGGTGGGACTGATCCACTTGATTGTCGTGAGATTTACGCATGAGCATACCCTGCTGATTATAAATTTGACAAAATTCAAAGTTTTCCAGCACTTTTTCATTTATTCACAGTGTCGGTCCATCTCGGCTCCTGACGGTTTTTCTTGGACGTGTTTGTAGAGTTCATTACTTCTTACTTTTCCAAAGAATTTTTTGAGCGCTTGCATTAAAAACACCGTTTACATGCAGCCCCTGCTTTTGCGAAAGTATCACCCAAATAATTTAGACTTCCCCCTTCCAAAGCGATGAAATGTCTTTCAGAAACGGAATGATTACAAGCAGCATTTTCACTCTGTTAAGGCTTCTTTTCCGAATCTATTCAGAATGACCTGGACAAAACCTGTAAAAGCAGATTATAAGCCTGACTAAATGGTAAATGGACCATTAGTCCTTGAGTATCTTGCTCAAGGACACTTCGACATGTGGACCGCAGTGGCCGGGGATCGAACCACCGCCCCTCAGATGAACGAACAACCGATCTACCAACTGAGCCAACGTCGCCCCCCGCTACTTAACTTCGACTAGAGTCTGAACCTGCACCAGAGCTTCTGCATGTTAAAAGGTAGTTTCTTGATACTTATAGGGGAATTTTGGGACTGTAAAGAGTCCAGCTTAAATAATATAAAATAATTTTGATGTTATCGTTTGCTATAAAAGAGAGAATTTAATTGACTTACACAGCACACATCCTACCCCAGGCACTGGGGGTGCATAAGTAAGTCTACCCCTGTGCTCCAGATGCTGGTACCAAGCCCAGATAAAAATGTTGAATGGAGGACTTCTGCCATAAAACTTGTGCAAGTCAACACTGCAAATGGAAAATCGGCTGTGGCGACCCCTAATTGGGAGCAGCCGAAAGAGAAGGAAGACATTATCACTCCATTCTTCTTCTCTATGCGGCAGTTTATGTGTGAAATTGTAGGAACGCACGGTTCTGCTGCATTCGTCCTTGATTACGTCTAATGTATTATTTTAAACTTAATACATGCATGGCAATTAAACTCTTAAAGTACTTAGTGGCACTGATAAGTGCTAAAAGTGCTGAATACTGTGAGTGCAGTGGAAGAAAAACACGTTATTCGACTTTGTGCTCTCATAAATAGCATTCCATAAGGCAACTTCATAATGTGCCTTGCGGTTGAAAACAATATATAACTATAGTGTTGAAGATCCTTCGATAAAAGAAACGGCTGCTCTGACCTGATAAACAATATCCCGAGCTCCTGATGCCATCAGCAGTCTGCCTAATGGTTAATCATTGTCTTATTTTCTGTGTACGAATGGTTTTATATGTATTGAATCACCCTGCCTCTGTGTTCAAATCAATACTGGGATTTATGAGCTAGGCTGCTACATATTTTTAGCGTCTCCTCACAACTGGAGGGCACTTTAATTGCCGAAATCTATTCCTCTGATTATACATAATTCACATTGGGCATTCTTTAATTCACTTGTAATTGACGAGCAGGGTAAAGACAGGGTTCTTTAATTAATTAACACTCGGATCACTCACATGTAGATAAAATCAATGGCACATTCCTCCATGTATAATTCAGAGAAAGAAGATGGGGAAAAAAAAAAAAAAGATGGCTGCGCCTCTCTGTCTCTCTCTCTAAAAGGATAATATTTGCTCAGAGGAGACACAGAGTATCATATCGCAGCATTAGGATGTGTTAAAGTGGAAAGATTGTATGTCATATCATATATCACATGTTGATGGTTAATTCAATTTTGATCCATTCTACAGAACAAAACACGGTCCAATCTATCTGTTATTAAGATATGATCATTTTGTGATATGAAGTCAGAGCGTCGTAACAGTTGGAGTTAGCACACTCCCCCACATGTACCGCTTTTAAAATCTTGCTAATTTTAGCAAACCCACCGAATATTCATGGACGGCGTTTCCTTCACTTGAAACTCACCTCGGCTGAACTCCCAATGGAGCTGTACTGTGAGATGATTTCAGTGTGAAGGGAAGAGAGAGGGATGAAGGGAAGAGAGAGGGACGAAGGGAAGGAGGAGGAAGGTAGTCGACGGGATGCATTGTGTCCATTTTTTTTGTATAAAACTATTGCATGAGTGTAGTTCCCTGCATCTCTTTTTCTACGTCCAAGTGCGCCTACGCCGTCGTTAATAACAGCAAGAGTAGAAACCGAAAAAGTCCCCAGTCCCCTACAATGTACAAGCAATTCCTCTGATTAAACCCCTCAAATCAATAATCCTGATAATCCTAATCTGTAAAATATGAACCATTAGAGTAACACAGAATGAGAGATCTCCTTGAGTCAATTGATATGCACCAAACTTGGACTAAGTCGGAACAACGGCTAGGAAGTCGTGTCCAAAGAACAGTTTCATCGTGTAAATGTTTCCCCTAGTGAGTCAAATGTGAACTAATAGAAATAAAACTACCCATATTTGCAGGGGCAGACAATTCCATTATATTCCTGACTTTGCTATGTTGCTACGTCACATGTAGATGTAAGATCGATTCATTGTGGTGCTTGAGCATTTCTATTCTGCCCCTCCTCTCTGTATGAACACGATCGAAATGTAATAGAGGTCTGAGTTTTTCCACTTCTAAGACGGCAAAGGCAGTGACATTAGTAAATTTGACAACTGTATGAATTTAAGGTGGAACGGCGGTATGGGAATGAGAGGTTTTGACAGCGTATTATGTGCACAGCCCACTGGGGGCGCATAATAGTCTTCATCACTATAGCCCCAAGAAGTTGAGGGTACTATGGAGTCGCCATCGCTATTGCAGATAACTCAAAAACCCATTTCATGGATCATTTTTGAATTTTAAAACCACATAGACCTTAGTGCGAGGAAGAAATAGATTGATTGTGGGAAGGGATGGTTACATATTTCAACACTAGGGGGAGCTTTATCTCCAAAAGTTTTAGAAGTATAATTACTTATCCATGAGTCGGATTTAGTCCAAATGTGATGCATATCAATGGACTTATATCTATAAATAAGTAGATAAGAGATCTATACATATATACACATATATATATATACTTACATAAACATATGTATATACATATATATATATATACACACATGCATACATAAATATACATATATATACTTACATACACACAAAAATACATACATACATGTACATATATACATACATATACATATACAAACATACATATACAGATATATAAATATATACATATTCACATATTCACACATACATATATATACATACATACACATATCTACACACATAAATATATACACATGAACACACACATATACACATACATACGTATCATAATCTACTCTTAATGTTAATATTTTGCACTTTGCTCTTTTTTCATGAAAATAATGTTTTACATTTAATTTGAGGGGTTCAATCGGGGGCATTGCTTGCACAACAGAGGGGATTGGGGACTTTTGAGTGATATGCTGTTGCTGTCAGGGACGACAGCTTAGGCCTAGTTTTAAATAGCAAGTCCTGGGAGCAAAACAAACATGACATATTATCAGTGTCTGGTGCCTGGCGTCACCACTAAGTCTGGACAGACTGGGAGGGCTGCTGAGATAAAGAGATAAAGAAACAAATTGCTTTACTTTCATCGATCCCCATACATCTACTCTTTTGGCTTCGGAACTATGGTGAATACTTGAAAGTCCGACCAATTCAGGGCTCATCAGTAACTCAGGATATGGTTAATGTCAGTCCAGTGCATGTAACTAAATTAAGCTGTAGGATTATTGCTGAATGCCTTGCCTCTCTCTCTGTCCACATTTGCTCTGTGTGTCTCCTCTTCCTCCAGATAAAGCTAAATAAGAAAAAAATAAAAAAACAAAGCAAGGCAATCTGGAATACTTGAAAGAAAGTATGTATGAATATATGAATGTACCATGACCCATAAAAAACACATCACAAAAAGAGTTTGAAACCACCGATGCAAAGCAAAGAAACCATGTAGGCTAGTGCATGTTGGGAAGTATGCGTGGTGTGAGTCATCACCACCATCATCAGTTCCTCGGCCCCCTCCGCGCCAAAGGTTGATCTGAAATCCACTTCAGTCAATGGAATTCTCGATAGGGTAAGTAAACAGTAACACAGAAAGGTGCATCGGCCGCGTGAGTCAAAGATTCCAGCGGAGGCCCTGGGCTGTTCGTACACTCTTTGATTTGAGCCCATTTTCCTGAAATGTCTTTTTGAACTGCGTGACTCATTTGAGAGTCTGGAAGCTTCGCTGGGCTGCGTTCACCGTGCAGTCTACCAGCGAGGGGAGGGAAGAACAACGATTACCCAATTAACGGCTCACGGCCGGATAACAGGCATTCGGATAAGTTACTGACACATCCTACGTTTGAGTCCGGCGTCTTGCGGCGCTCTCACGGGTGACGCGGCGCCATGGATCACGTCCCCAAGATCAGTGCTTTTTCTTTGTCACAGCGCCACTGAGAAGAGGCAGATAGAACAGGAACTTTACTGAAATCAAGCGTAGAATTTGCATTCATTCATTATCTACCGCTTATCCTGTTCAGGGTCACGGGGGGGGCTGGAGCCTATCCCAGCTGACATTGGAAAAAGAGGCGGGTTACACCCTGGACAAGATGTCAGTTCATCGCAGGGCCGACACTTAGAGACATACAACGACTCACACTCACTCCTACAGGCAATCTTAGTGTCTTATAATTATATCTGGGAAAAGTCGGGGGGTTTTGTGGAATCGTTATCGCTGATGCAGATATGTCGCGTCAACGCGATAACTCCAAAACTAGAACATGGACCATTTTCAAATTGATTGACCACATAGAACTCAGTGTGAGGAAGAATTGGACCGCATTTGAAAAAGGTCAGTTGTATATTTCCGACCCTAGGGGGAGCTTTATCTCCAAACGTTTTCGGCCCATAATTTCTCAACTGAACCGTTGGTCCCATTTAGTCCAAATGTGATGCATATACTTGAGGAGATCTCTGTTGCAAATGTTGTATTTTGTTTTAGTAGTTCATATTTTACTCAGTGGGGGGAGCTATGTACAAAAAGCACAGCTTTTGGACATAACTTCCTAATCGTTGATCCGACTTAGTCCAAATTTGGTACCTACGAATCCACCTGAGGAGATCGTCTGGCAATTATCATACTTTTTGTATATATTTTTCTTTTATTCTTGTGAAATCCTACAACAATTATGGCCATCCCTACATGATTATCTAATTTCCTAAACCATAAATATAGATTTCTTCCCATAGACCTACGATGACATTAACAATGGCGTGACTCTCAACAGAAAGATAGAATTTGTGAATAATAATCTTACATCTATTATGAAATGTTATCCAAACAAAAGTATTGCGATGCTAAACTCGCCCCCCATTTTCGAACGCCCTCGAAAAAGAAAATTGTACTTCTATATAGAAGCATAAGGAAGATTGAAATTGTTCATGCTGGAAGACTTTGTGATCTTGTTTCTCTGCCGGTAAATACAAACAGAGGGAACCGCATGAGAGAAAAACGTGTTTGTTCGGGTGCTTTGTGTTCATATATGATGTTTTGAAAAAATATCTAGTCACTGCTCCGAGCACATTGAATCGGGATTGTGGATCGGAGGAGGGAATCGGAACATTATGATTATTGTTCTTGATCTCCGCACAAAGGAAAGCTCAGTTATAAAAAAAAATAAAAAATCTGTGCTGATTAATACAGATGCGGTTCTGAAAAGATTCTGACGCCACGCTTCGGGCTTAAATGGAGGCTGTACTTCAGAACACAAGGGAAAATATTCCCATTACCTTTTGAAAATTGATTTCTTGAAGCCTGTAAGTTATTTAATGTGAGATAAGTTTCAGGGTTTGCGGTTTGACTCTGTCAGCCCTCAATATCCCCCCAGCCTGTTGAATCTTTCTCCTTACCCCGGCGTGCGGTAACAGAGCTTTTTACGGGCAGACGCAATGTTCCCATTAAAATCCTCCGTGAGGTTTCAAAGCTGGAAAGTGTTAAGGAGACTGCAAAATCAATCTCCAGATGATTAAATAATCATCTCAGGCTGCTGCAAACTGAATAATGTGCATCCATTCCTGTTTTAAATTACCCTTAAAAAGGGACCATTATATAGAACACGATACGAGACAGAATGCAAAGTGGCACTAGGTAATGTTCAGTCAGTTGTAATCCTTTTTTTTTTTTTAAACCAGATGCATTACATCGAAATCCTGCTAGGCAGTGAGTGAATGGAGGCTGGCGTATTCTCGTATTCATGTTCAGGGGCTGTAATGATGAATGACTCAGAGCATAGCTTAGAGGTGGTCATGACCAGCTAATGGTGTTTGAATTGACTCGCCGTGTTAAAGCCATACTTTTCATTACATCATCATTGCTGTTTTAAGTGATTACCGTCAAACACAGTGATCATTTTTTTTCTCCCCCAAACACACTGTGAAATGCTCCGGGGACAGCCTTTTTTTTTCTAATCACATGTATCACCAGCCCCGGCACATATTTGTCATGCAGCCTGCAGAATAAGCCCAGTGTTATGTTGTGGGCTCTGGCATGCATTAGCATAACTGGTATTCCATAAATATTAGTCTTGCGACACATTTTCAGCCTGAGTGACTCTGTTCATATTAAGAGGTGACAAACAGATGGGATGTGCAAGCTACAAAAGGAGGCAGGCTTAAGACTGTCAAATCAATTCTGGGAGAACTTGTAATGCCGCCTATGCCAAGCGATCCCTTAATTAAATACAAAGATGGATGCGGCCCCATCTTTCTGCATGGAGCATGTGAAGAGAACAATCCACGCTGTTCCGAAGGTTCCTTATTATCACCAATGAGCAAGCTGTGTTGGATAATTTAAATTGAATTTTCACTCAAGCAACAATTCAAACACGCCACACTGGTTGAATAAAAAATTGCTTTTGATTGTTGCGTTCTTGAAGTTGCAGAATCCGACTACTGTGAAGGAGGACTGTGTTTACCTTTCAAGCATAAGGTTCCTTTCAGAAGAGCGGAAATGAAGTACCAACAGCAAAATACAGCTTGTGCACAAAGAAGAAATCTGTCAATAATTACCTGCCTAAAGAGAGAAAAGAGAGAAAAAGAAAATCCAGCAGACGGATCTCATTCCGCAACAAAACACAATTATACAACAACAATACAGTCATTAGTCAGAAAGAAACTCGGCACAGTATGTTTTGAAGTCCAATAAGAGACTGAATACCAGATGTGGCACAGTCAAATATGCCTAACATTTAACTTTAACTATTTGGATTCAAACAGTCATTTGGAATTGGAAGGTGTAAAAAGTTCTGAAATCACCCCTTGTCAGACCACGTTAGGCTAAGGTAGATAAGAAAATAAATTGGCAGGCTCTACAAAAGAGCTTAGGCAATTTGGGGGAAAATGGACCATGACTGCCCAATTGTGCTCAAACTGGAAAAAATAAGTACAACTTCGGTATTAAAGTACGAACAGCTGATGTTCAAATGTCCATAAATGTGGTTAAAAAAAAAAGCGAGTTGACAGATGGATAAAAAACGGCAAGAATGGACCATTTAATGGCATTGTTAGAATGGAAAAGTGATCATGGCCTGTAATTGGGGGTCCTTTAAGTGGCTATAAACCGACAGCATAAAACATCAAAGACATCGGACAATTCCTGTCGGAACAGACACTTTAAAATGATGTTATACAAAATAAGTGTGATTGACTTAGAATCAAAATACATTTTGGATGATGAACAGTTAAATGAAATATAATACAAATTGTCATATATATACAGTATATTTATGGTAATCCTGTAATTGTTCTGATAATGATGATTCATTATATTTACTAATAGAAAGGTACAAAGAGAACAGAACATAATAATGTTCCATTTGACTATTTATGTATGTATTTAATTTCAAGTAGCTATCATTTTCTTCATACATCATTTTATTTGACTCTTATGACTCTCTCATTTTTCATTCTCCCTGAAAGCTGCAACCCAAAAATTCTAGGTCCATCCATCTTGATTATGTCATGGACTTCCTGGCCAGCTAAAATAAATCTTTAGTCAACTGATTAGAACTAGGATAAAATTATAGTGACATGGGCACAAATTCAGATGGAAATTGTTTTATTTTCAGGAGTCAGACTCGTTTCTAATGGGCCACCAAAGTCAAAACAAAACACAATTTTAATATGGGAATTGTATTTATTGAATGAATATGATGCTATGTAGGCCGGTGCGAAAAAGTATTCGTACTCCTAGCAAGTAAATAAACAAAAACTACCTGACAGAACCAGACCTGATTACTAACCAGGCCTGTACAATCAAAGAATCCCCCCAGGAGCGTGCAATTGGCTTGTAGACATCACCAGTAGCACATTATGTCAAAATCAAAAGCTATTCCCAAATGAATGTGGAAGAAAGTGACTCAAATACATCAATCTGGAGCGGTTACATGCCTTATCTAGTAGTGGAGAAGACATGGAAGACTTGTAACACTAGGGAACTAGAGTCCAATCTTACCAAAGTCTCCCAGGACTTTGGTAAGCACCAACATCGTTGGTGCTTCGTCCACCGCAGAACCCCTGTGTTAGCATGATAACTCAAAATCTATTTCATGGATCGTCTTCAAATTTAAACCCACATAGAACATAGCGTGAGGAAGAACTAGATCGATTTTTGCGAAATGATGGTTGTATATTTCCGACACTAAGGGGACCCATCATTTCTCGAATGTTGGTCGGATATAGTCCAAATTGTTGCACATGAATTAAGAGCTCTATCTTGTAAAAAAAAAATGGTTTTATTCAAATAGTACATATTTTAGTCACTAGGAGGAGCATTTTACGAAAAAAAGCTCCAATCAGGGGAATGTCTTCCACAATGCAGGGGATTGGGGACCTTGCAGGGATATACCCTTGCTTTCGGGGGAGATGACAGCACTGGCCTTGTTCTTAATTTCATTTAATTCTGAAAATAAGAATTTCCCGATTTAAAAGACAGACCTACACACCATCATGTGAATCATTTCAAAAATGGACAAACAAGCCAGAAGACTGTGATGGTAATTTTCCAAGTAATATTCCACTCCTACTTTGAGTCTTGCAGGTTTTAATTGGAGACGTCTAATCAACATCCGTTGTCCACCTGGACACGTTTCTGCAATTACATGGACGGTAGAAAATAAATCCTGTGTTGGAAGCTCTGTGGGCATGAATGTAAAAATGTTACATTCATGAAATACAGATGGTGTCAACTAAATTCTTTTCTCGATGCATGATTTCAGGTGAAAACGTAAAATTAAATATGTAACATCGTTCCAGCAAATTAGACATGTGCCTGCTTCCAAATCCATGCATAAACAAGGTTGCTTGTAAAAGTTGGCTCTGTGAAATCAACAGCTCTAAATCTCAAAGCGCTGGTGTTGAAGTTATTCACTTACTGTTGCAGCTTTTTTTTAATAGGATGGTCATAATTCGCCCTCTCGCTCTCAACCCAACAAGGCAGTAGGCCACACACCTGAGTTGGGATCTGTTCGCGACTTCTGCCTATTAAAAGGCAGTTTTTTCTCGCTACTGTTGCCAAGCTCTTTGCTTGTAGAGGATCCTTTGGGTGTCTCTAGCATAAAGAGTAAAGTAAGTATGGTTTAGACCTGCTCTTCTGGGAAAGGACCTCCAGATGTGAAGCAGCGCTATATAAAAGCTGTTGCTGTCAGCCCCAACAGCAAGGGTCTCTGAAAAGCTCCCAATCCCCTGTGTTGTACAAGTAAAACTCCTCAAATTAAATATTAAAATAAAAGTTCTCTTGTGAGTAAAATATGATGTATACAGTTCAGATCTCCTCGAGATCATTCGTATTCACCAAATTCGGTTTAGATCGGATAAAAAAGATTGAGAAATGTGGGCCCAAAAACCTTTGGAGATAAAATTCCAGCCAGTGTCTGAAATATGCAACGGACCTTTCCCGAAACTCAACCCAGCTCTTCCTCGCAGTACGATTTATGGGGTTATATCATTTTAAAGTAATCAGTGAAATAGTTTTATGCTGAAGAATGAAATTGATTTGATTTGAATATACATAAAACGGTTTATCGACCTCTTTAGTGTATAGCAGCGTCACTATTCTTGTCCTGTTTCATTCCCATGGCTTACTTCAGGGAAAATTACATGGTTTTTATGTGGAATCCCTCTTTATTTACCCTTGTAGTGCCTAATATTTACCCTCTTCATAATGAGAGTCACACACGACAGCATATTCTTAAATGAACTAAACAAAAGTAATGACATGCATATTTTATGCATATAAATACCATCTAGATTCATATAATTTACTGCAGAACATACATGTATGAGGGAACGGTATTTGCTGCCTGGATTGTATTCAGATACTGCATTTGTTTTGCTGAATGAAACATTACATCTACGCGCCACGCCGGGAGCTGCAGCGAGGCGGATGGGTGGTACACTGGAAGCCGCGGTTCAGATCCAGATTCTGCTGGGGGGCGAGATTTAAGGAACTATATCACTTTGGTGAAGTTCAGTGCAGGTCCTCCTACGAGGCCTTTTTGAAAAATAAAAACGAGTTCTTACAATAAAAATGAAGAATAACATTTTAGTCCGATCCTGAAGGAGAAGAATGTTCAATAGTTCTGTTGGTGAAAGGAAATCTAAAAAAGGCCAGTCCATGTCCTTGCGTGAATTGTGCCAGTGTCTTTCAGAATTACTGGCACCTTTTAACAACAAGGTCCAAAACATCCAACAACTATGCCAACAACTCTACCATTCTCCCCAAATGCAAGGGTATAGTATCACTGAAAAGTTCCCGATCCCGTTTAATGAGATTTAATCCCATTGATAGAATTAAATGTGACTCATTAATAATCTCAAACAGTCCAAATTTACCTATAAAGTCCATAATATTCTCTATCAGATCCCATAGTGACACAGTAATGAAGACAAATACGGTAAAAAAAATTCTGAGTTCGGTAATGAAACAAGAATGATTGACTTTAAGCTACATTTAGTCACAATTGGACTTATGGTTGGGAAGTGATGGACGATTAAAAAGCGCCCTCTAATGAGTAATATAGATCTCCTTGTGTAGATCCTTGTGAGCCAATTTGGATATAATTGGACAAACAGTATATGGTTGGTAGTACTGGTCAAGAAACTGTATTTTTTTTGGATACAAAAAAAGCCCCCTAGTGGGTGAAATCGGAACAATTACAGTAAAATATGAAAAATACAAGTTAGAGCTCCTTGAGATGATTCATATGAGGCCGATTTAGAGTTGGACCAATGGTGAGGAAATTATGTCAAAATACTGTGTTTTTCATAAACAGAATAAAATATAACATATAGAACATAGATCTCCTCGAGGTGATTCATATTCACCAAAATTGGACTAAATCATGCACCAATAATATGAAAAATCCTGGTCTGAAAACCTTTGGAGATAGCACTCCCCCCTTCTCAAGATGTAACCGAGGTGAGGCGAGGATGGTGGATTGCTCCCATCAGCTTTGATGATGAACGAAAATAGAGTCAAGCTGGAAGGCAACGCTCCCAATTTACCTTTATTCCAAATCTCATCTATGGTATGATAGAAGCAGCTGACAGTGAGATGGGCTCAGCCTCAAAGACGGAGGGAGGAGCTCCGACATCCAGAGGGAGTTCCTTCTGGATGTCATGCATCTGATTAGGATGCCTCTAAGGCACCTCCCTTTGGAGGTTTTCCTGGCATATTGGACTGGGAGGAGACCCTGGGGTACACCCAGAACCTGCTGAAGGGATTATGTATCTCATCTGTCCTGGAAATGCCTCAAGAACCTCTGGGATGGATGATGGATGGATGGATGGGCTGTCTGTCTAAATATTATACAGTGTGAGGAACCTTGGTGTTTAGAATCCATCCCTTCTTCTACTGTGTGACAATGGAGGAAAAAAAATACATTTAGCAGTCGATCCAGAACAGTGAGAATAACACATTTGACCCTCTTCTTCTTATTGTCCCCGCAGCCATTCTAGCTCACGACATTCGTCTTTCTCAATTAATATTCACCAGCAGGCGTCAGACAGTCTGGGAGGTCTGGTTCTGTCAAGACAGATGTTTCCCCGTCCATTCACAGGGATGTGATTTGGCAGGGCTAGTTTGCTGCTCCGACGGCTCTGGAAGTAGGATTCCTGCAGTCAGTGATGAAGGGGGGGGGGTAGAGAGAAACGTCGAGAAGGAGGACTCCTACTTCTACTGTACGCCGCTCCTGTGTTACACCCTCTAATTTACAGGCGAAGACACAGCAGGTGTTCAGGACAAAATAAACAGTGGGGAAGTCGGAGGGCGGGTTTGTTCGAAGCTGCTCCAGTGTTCGATTATGCGGCTCCCCGCTGAACTGAATGTGAGGAGGTGCCTCTCTTGGTATGCAAAACCTGTTCTTTTTTCTGTCTAAGCCAAAGCACAAGGTCACGCTTCCAGGGTATGCTTGGAAAATGTTGCTCTGCCCCTCAGGCGTCAGCCAGCAAGGAAATTAACAGACACTTTGTTTTTCCTTTTTTTTTTCAGTGTGTTCCTGTGGGAAAGATGGCTGACTGCCACACTGAACCTGTCTTGATCTCTTCAGCAGAACTCTCCCTGAGTCACAACAACAGTTTACCTTCTACACGTAATGAAGCTGCGGTGAGAATTCCTAGTTTCTTCATGAGGGCTGCACACTATTAAATTTGCAAAGTGACATCATAGTTGACAAAAATTCCAGATTTGTGAATGCGGTCTGGGATGAGATGACGTCCTCACCTGATTACCAGGGTCATGGTTTCTGTGTGAGGGACGGGGGAGTGAATGACACCCACGACTAATCACTTCCTATTCATACTGTGTGAAGGTTTGAGATGCATGTTAAAATGAGATCTGCCAAAATGTTATTATTTTCTAGAAGATTAACCTAATGGAGGCTGCTAACATTGGCCTAAAACCAAGCCTATGCTGTCGTCCCCGATAGCAAGAGAATATCCCCTCGATCACCTGCGTTATACAGGCAATCCCCCCGAATGAACATCCCAAATTAAATTATGTCAGGAAAAAAAGTTTTTCATTTTTAAAAAAAAGCTCCCTCTAGTGGGTTAAATATGAACTATGAGCGTAAAATCGCAGATACATGTCCTTAAGTTGATCCATATCTAAGGTGTATTATGAATTATGTCGGGAAAACTGTCTTTCATAAAAAAGTTCCCCCTAGTGAGTAAAATACGAACTTGTGGAGAAAATATAATATAAATCCCCTTAAATCGATTCATATGTGCCTAATTTGGACTGAATCTAATCCAATCATGTCCGAAAAACAGTATTTCTTGACAAAAAAACAAACCAGAAAAAGGACTAAATTATGGGACTAAATTATGAACTATTATAGTAAAATGTGAAATATACAAGGAAGTGTCGTCAAGAGTCCTTGAGTTGAATCATAAGCACCAGACATGGGAAGAATTGGTCCAATTGTTAAGAATTATGTTCCCCCTAGTGAGTAAAATATGAACTATTAGATAAAGTACGACATGTACAAGATAGAGCTTTCAAATTTGGACTACATTCGACCAAAGCTTGGGAAATTATGAGTGGAAAACATTTGGAGATTAAGCTCCCATTAGTGTTGAAAATATAGAACCGCACCATTCCCAAAATCACTCCAGTTCTTCCTCACAATAAGGTCCATGAAGGTATAACATTAAAATGATCCATGAAATAGTTTTTGAGTTATGGCATCAACACGACAAATCTGTGGCTGACGCCAAAGACACGGACATATCCATAATATATATATATAGAAATATATATTAGTATAATTTTTTGGGGATATAAACATCAGCTGAGCCTGTGTTTTTTATTTCTGCCTGACACAGATGAAAATGAAAAGACTGGGACAATAATAGCTCAGCGTGGAAAAACAAGTGACTCAGGAAAAGATGAGGCAGAGAGAAAAAGAAAGAGAGAAGGAGATGAGTATAACTCAGGTTTAAAAAGACTCTGTGAAAGAAAAACTATTGATTCTTTGCTCCGGTGAAAGAGAAAAATGAATAGGCCTGGAAATGGACGCCAAGTTTTAGATAAAAAAAGTATGAAGGACATTTCTGTCGGATGTTTTTGTGGTAAACCTAAACAATCCTCAGGCCTTATTATTATAATGTTAATTTCAAGGATTAAAAACTGTATTTTAACTTTTGGCAGCCATTCGCTTATAAAGAACATATTCGGCACGGATGACCGTTATTTTTGCGTAAAGCAAACGTACTTTTCTTTTGAAACTTTTGACTTTTAAAAAGACGTCCAGTCGCTACAGATTAATGTGTTAAGGATAACCTTTATGTAGAGAAAGTGGAACAGAGTGAAGTAAAATAACGAGTCTGATTCAGAAGAGCAGAAAGGTCAGATAATAGTGTTCAAATCCCAGCTTTGACTTCCTTCTCTTCCCATTTCCAAACACTTTATTAGAACATTATCATCCGCTGACATCAAGACTGATATCAGTCTATATGAAAGGAAAGGTTGGTGCATCCAGCTTTGTATTTTTCACACAAGAAAAAATTATTTTTTAGATTTAAAGTACTCTGAAGAAGTCGCATCTGCACTTCTACTTGAGCCACAGTATTTATATCCCTGAGAAGTTGGGGATATTATGGAATAATCCCCCCCGCGTCTGCATCTGCCGCTAATTCTCGCTATAACTCGAAATTTTCATGATTCATTTCCAAATTTTATGCCCCCATAGACCTTAGTGTGAGGAAGAACTGGAATTATTTTGGTAAAGGTCGGTTATTGGGGTCAAAGTTGATCAAATTTTGTCCAAATTTGGGGCAAATCACTCGACTCGATGACTCGATAATATAAATCTTGTTTAACTCTAATAGTTTATATTTTACTCAATATTTAAAATCTCTCTCTATATATATAAATAATTATATAAAGCTTTTATTTACAAAAAGCACATGTTTCTGGACATAACTCAAAAAAGACTTCATGGATCCTTCTCAAATTTTATTCCCACATAGACCTGCCTCTAGTTCTGAGGAAGAACTGGATTGATTTTGGGGGATGTTGGTTGTATATTTCCGACATAAGGTGGGGAGCTTTATCTCCAGTGTTTTCTGGGGCACCATTTCTGAACTGTTGGTCCGATTTAGTCCAAATGTGGAGCCCAAAGATTGACTTGGGATCTATCCTTTATATATTATGTTTGCTCTTATAGTTCATATTTGCCTCACTAGGGGGAGCTTTTCTTACTAAAGACAGTTTTCTGAACATAACTTCCTAACTGTTGGTTGGATTTAGTCCACATTTTGCCGATATATGATTGGACTCGATGACATCTAGCTTGTACACATGATATTTTACTCCAATTGTTCATATTTTACTCACTAGACGGAGCTTTATGATGAAAAAAATACAGTTTTTCAGACAAAACTTCTCACTCAATTGAATACGATAACATGTACAATACAGGGGATTGAGGACTTTGAGGACAAACCCTTGCAGTCGGGAATGACAGCCTAGTTCAAACACTGAGGGAACGATTACTTATAACTATTTACAACAAGGCCACTCCGTTCCTCTCAGACTGAACCTCAGCCGTTGCTGAATCAGCATTTCTCTCCTGTCAGAAACACGGACCTGATAGAAAAGAGAATCTGTGGTGTGAACAGATTATTTGATTTTATCAAACAAGAATAAGTCATTAAAAATCAAAAGGATTCATGAATTACTTCCCATTGACATGTTTTTAAAGCTATTAATTTCTTTTTTTTACCTCCTCCAAATGTGAAAAATGTCCACAATGGACATCAGGTAAATAAAAGATTTTTCAAACTCAGACTGCCCAATTTTTTTTGGACCTCGGTATTTGTAAAACCCAGCGTATGACCATGGAGTCACTCATAATGAAGACAAGCTCCTTTTTTTTTTCACTAAACGCTCAAATCCTTTTAGGCTTTGTTTACAAAAGCACCACATGGTTTTTTTTTGGTGGGCGAGTAGAATGTCACTGAATCGCCGCTGAAACATAATTTCCGGGACAATCAAAATGTTTCTGATGTATTCCAGTTTGGAGGTGAAATAGCAATCGTACATAATAACCTGTTTCCTAACGAGCTCCGCTGGGAACACAGCGTTAATGTTCATTCCACATTATCTGTGTATTCTGCGGCGTAGCTTTACTTTCAAACCCGTGGTGATTCACTTTTACATCCAACCTCCAGTGCTGTCCAGAAATAATGTCTCTGAGAACATGAACCACAAGTGAGACATTTTGGACCCGTAGATGAAAATGACGACATCACATCCTGTCGGCGTGTCTGGGGGGCTTAAATAATTAATGAAAATGAGCTGTTCGTGCGTAAAGGGCACAGACCACGACACTGACATGTATCCTTTTCTGTCCCTGGGGGGGGATTGCTGCACATAATGTAATTAATATTTAATTTATTAATGATACATTTTTTCAGCCACCCTCATCCCATCTGTTATTGATAAGAATGTTAATTTTTATGACCCGACTGACCCGGTCTGTGAAAAGTGAACCCAGCCCAGTTAGAACAACAGGTTAGAGGATTGGAACATGATGGAGGCAGAAGGTCCACTCCCCAAGATCTCCATTCCTGTCCCCTTAGCAAAGATGAAATATCCCAGGTGGGGGCACACCTGGAGATTGAAAGGAGAGTTAATGACTCTGATTGGTTCAATTTATGTTACAGCCGAGAAACTCCAACCAATAATAACTAGGTCTGTCCTCCCGAGAGCAAGGGGTATATCCCTTAAAGTCCCCAATCCCCTGTGTTGTACAAGCAATGCCCCTGATGGAACTCTTCAAAATAAAATGTGAAGTTATGTCCACAGCATTTGTCGTGAAAAAGCTCCACCTAGTAGGTAAAACATGAAAATATTAGAGTGAAATATATTTTTAACAAGACAGATCTCCTTCAATCGATTCATACGCAGCAACTTCGCTCCAAATTGGACCAACACCTGAGCAATTTTGGCCTATTTTGCCCAATTTTGGAGGTAAAGCCCCCCCTAGTGTCAGAAATATACAACTGAACCCAAAATCAATCCAGTGACATGAGATATCATGTAAACAGGAAGGATCTGCGGCTGCAGTGATATATCATCCGCTGTATATAAATATATATATATAAGTACTGAACACATCAACATTTTTCTCAGTAAATATATTTTTGTAAAGATGCTATTGACATGAAATGTTCACCAAATGTCAGCAACAAGAAATACAATCCACACATGCAAAGAAATCCAACCAAAGATGTCCATAAAATAAGTAATGTGTAATAATGTTAAAGGACACATGAAGAAAGGGGGCTGCAAAAAGGCACGGAAAGCCAACACACCAGCTGAAAGCCATCCTGCTCCTTGTCAGTGCAAATTAATATCAGCTGGTTCAGTCCCAAGTGATGGCCTATAAAAAGGTGTCTCATTACCAAGGTGTCACACAAGAAACGTCTCATGATGGGTAAAATAAACGCATGCGCTCAAGACCTGTTCAACCTTATTGTTGCAGAGCATAATGATGGTGTTGGTTACAGAAGGATTTCTAAACTTCTGAATGTTCAAGTGAACACGTATGTGACCATAATATGGAAGTGGAAAGAACATAGTTTCACCATAAACAAGCCACGACCAGACCAGGTGCTCCTTCCAAGATTTCTGACAGAAGTGAAAGAATTTAAAAAAAAAATTGTCCCAAGAGCCGAGGACCAGCTCCTTCAGAAAGACCTGGAATTAGCAGGTTCAATTGTTTCAAAGAAAACAATAAGTAATGTACTCAACCGCCATGGCCCGTATTCACGCTCACCACGCAAGACTCCATTGCTTGAGAAAAAGATTGTTTAAAGTTTGCTGCACAACAATTAGACAAGCCTGTGAAATACTGGGAGAACATAGTCTGGTCAGATGAGCCCAAAATTTACCTCTCTGGACGCCATAAGACAAATACATGTTTGGAGGACAAAGACACCGCACCAACAGTGAAGTTTGGAGGTTGATAAATACTTAGCATATATGTATAAAATGTATTATATTGCATTACACGAAGCCTTAGTGCGAGGAAGACCAGGACTGATTTTGCGTGACGTCTTTTCAAATCCTGAAGTTTTTGTGCAAAATTGGCGCAAATGAATCGACTCCAGGAGATAAAAGTTCATACTTCACTCTCTAAGGGGTCATAAGGCTAAGAAAAAAAGGATGTTTCTCAGACATAGCGTCCCACTGGTTGGTCAAATTCAGTCTAAATTTGGTGGATATGAATTAACTCGAGGGGATCTATCTTGAATACATCATATTTGAATCTTTAGGGGGAACTTTTTTTTTTTTTTTTCAAGACATAACATTACATTTAATTTGAGTTTAATCAGGGGGATTGCTTGTACAACGCAGAGGATGGAGGGGGATTATCGGGGATACAACCTTGCTGTCGGTGATGAAAGCGTAGGCCTAGTTTTTCCTGTAAATCCCCCTTTCCTGCCTTAAAACAGCCAAACCACCAAAATGACACTAACAATTACAACCAATGATAAAAAGGTTACGTCTCAAGCATAGACCGCTCTCATATAAACCCTTTTCTCGTCCCGCAGACTCAACTCTTTGCTACTTCACCTGATTAAACTGACATTGTTACATAAAATTTATTGACCTCTCCTAAACTGTCCATAAAAAATATCTCGAGCAAAACTAGTAATAAAAAAAAAATGAAACGTTGATGTCCTACTGTAGAAAAATCCTCAAATAAATCTTGTAAGATAATTTGAGAAAACCCTCTGACGGCGGCGGCTCGGCTACAGGGAGTAAGAGGCGGCTCAGCTGCAGCAGCAGGATAATTAGCATACTGTCGTCCAGTTCTGCCTCCAGACTGCAGTGACCTTCTGCACTGGTTGAACTTTCGCTCAATGTTAAATATACATATTCTTCATTGTTGCACGTGACTATCCTTCGGCGCGTGGCGCTCTGTGATGGCTACATCTGCAGCCACGCAGAAGTCAGCAACCTCATCCAGCACCTTTTTTATTTATGTTTTTGCACACATGTAAAGAATCACAACACTAAAGACACTATTTCTTTATTTCATACAATATGGACATTGTTTATTTAGCATTTGTGAAATGTACATTATTTATGTTTCTAACATTCACATTTAGTTGAGTTTGTATATTCAAATCATGTTAAATCAACTTGTATTATTTCTGTTTGTTTTGCCGGTGCTGGATGATCCTCTGACCAAACGATCTGAACCAGGAAAATACAGACTTTTATAAAGGAAATACTAATTAGGCGGTCCCACCTCCTAGATCCTTTGGGCCTAGTGAGGTCAAAAGTGTTTATGTTGCTTAAATGTATTGTTTGTAAAATCCTGAGTTAAGTTGTGTTTATTTTGACTTCTTTTATGGGACTATATTGCTTATATTTGGGTGTAATAAAACCCTTTACTTCAAACCCCGCCTCTGACTCCTCGTGCCCACCAGCTCAGTCCCTAACAAACTCTGACGTCCAGTTTTTTTAATCTCATTCTGTGAAACAAACCGATGCTTGTTGGCATATCCACTCCTAGATACCGCCTCAGCTGTCAAACAGTTATGAACTTTCTGACTTGTGCTTCAATTTGATTAAATGCAGTACCAGCAGAATGACTCTGGCAGCTCTGAATCTGTCAGCCGGGCTTAACTCCCGGTCCAGACTGAAATATATCTGCCGGGAATTTTATTACAAATTTATGAAGCCTAAAGATTTAGGGTTGCTGTAGGTTTTTCGTGACACCGTGAGGTTAATTAAATGGAACAGCATTCATTTTCATGAAGAAATATTACAAAAAAAAAGCATATTGTCAATTGACATTGGCGACCGACTGGCAGTACATCAGTGGGGAGGGAAATGACATCTTTCTGGTTTTATAACATAAGATTTGAGGGAGCTCCCAAAAGTCAGAAAAACTGGTCAAAGTTTTAACTCTTTAAGGTGTCTGACTAGAAATGTGGGATCTGAAGGCAACAGATAATGTTTTGGCATTGGAAGCTTTCTGTTCTTGGTTTGAGGTCTGTTTGAGTCGGAGTACAAATGATTTTTTGAATGGTGTTGAGGTGCATATGGGAAAACGGAACATGTAAGTGTAAAAGGGTTGGAATACATTCCCCAGAATGCAATGGATCACATGCCTATGGTACGACCTGGAGAAGAGGAATATCATGTCCAGTGTGCATGATATTGAATAATAATAATCTAGAGCGGGGAGACGTGTGTTATACTCGCATCAACAACCACAGCCAGCTTTTAGAAGCATTACGAGATAAAAAAATATTTTTAGTGTGAAAATTGTCCCTCCAGGTGACGACAAGGTGGTGGTGGTGGCGGCTTATGGTTCATGGCACATATTTTTGGCACATGTTTCTATACTGCCATTTTGCACACTTTTCAGAATGGTTGAACCCGAGTCAGCTGATCCACTCATCATCATTATAACGAAGACGTAGGTTTAATCTGGAAAAAGAGTTCAAATACACATTTTTTCTTTAACACTGGAAGTAAAATGCACCAGATGAGATGAAGTGAAATGAAAAGTGTCTTGTCTTTTTTCATCCGACCTCAGAGGAGTTCTGCTCAACAGTCGATATCATTAGAAGACATTCCGCTCAGTGGATCGTATTTCTGTGTAATATTCACACCGATTACATTCACAGCAATACTGTTCCACGCACTTTAACAGAGAATGTCTTTTGAATTGGCTGGTGCGAAGTGCTTGCTTTGTTTCCTTTTGGAAGCAAATTCTTCAACTGTGACCTGATTCTCCTCTGGATTTTCATCGTCTTTCACTTTATCAGTTGCCGATTAGTTGAGAAGCGGGAAATATATGTTTCAAATGCCCCATATTAACATTACTTGCAATTTGGAACACATTAGTATACAACAATTTGTTGATAGCCAACACCCAAACGCAGCAAGAAAAGACCACTATGTGAATATGTTCTATCTCAGACCCCATTGGCTAGTGTCTGATTTGTTTATAATTACTTGTTTCTCATTAATTCCAACATTTATTTAAAATTGGTTCGTAAAGATCTGTCAAATGCAATATTCACCTCTTTTCCTTTAGTCTCCAGTTACTAAATGACTTGCTAGTAACATCTATAACTTCTACTGGCTAGTCTTGAACATTGGTCACTGCCCCCAAAGTCTAACTGATGTCATCAAATAGGCTTTTTAAGATTGGTCAAACTTTGTTTTATGATAAGAAGCCAGAATACCTTCAGCATGAATGGTATTCCAATTAGTCTATGCTTTGTGTGTCATTATGCTCACCTGGAAGAAGATTCAATGGAGTTCCCAAACTTTACGACAATCTTGGAAGAACGGAACATTCACAATGGTGGACCTCGTATCGCCAGGTTTTGGATCGATCCGCCAATCCAGTGGGCTTTCTTTTGTGACCCAGTTAGCAGAAAGAAATGAGCCTTTTTAATTCTTTTGACAAGATGGGTGAGTCTTAATGTCCGTATCCCTTAGGACATTAAGATGTGGAAAATCCATAAGAGCTTTCTCTGAGACTTGAAATGGATGGATTTAAGTAAAATAGTTATAAAAGTAATCAAAATAAAAAGTTCTTCATAAGTAACTTATTTCATATTAAATGTGTTTCCTAAAGGTAAGGGAAGTTGTTGGACTTCTTTCATGTTAACATTTGATTTAATTTTCAAGTTTTGTACCAACATAGACTTTAGTGCGAGGAAGAACTGGATTGATTCTGGGAAAGTTTGGACCTATATTTCCGACGCTAGGGGGAGTTTTATTTCCAGAAGTTTTTGAGCCATTATTTCTCAAATGTTGGTCCGATTCTGTCCACTGGAGAAGATCTATAGCGTATGAATCCTGTTCTACCCTAATAGTTAATTTTCGCTCATAAGGGGGAGTTAGTTTTTTTTTTTTTTTTTTACGAAACCCCCCCCCCCCAAACGTTTTTGGACATAACTTCACATTTAATTTGAAAAGGTCAATCAGGGGGATTGCTTGTACATTTCAGGGGATTGAGGGCTTCTCGGGGATAAACCCTAGCTGTAACGAAAGACTGTTTAGGCCTAATTTGAAAGGCAAATTGCAACATGTGAGCATTGTCGTGTGAGCCGATTAGCATGAAGCAATAGCTTAAGTGCTGCGCCTAAATGCGATGTCACAGATCCACTTAGCGTGATTCTGGACTCTTACTGGGGTTATCACGGTTTGGTTGTACCAATGCCAAAAAAACATTTTATTCCTGTTTAGAGTTTGAGCAGAGATGTCAAATCATATCTGGTTGAATAATGTTTTCCAGACCAGCAGCTCTTCTTCTGAAGTCCACAGCGGCCTCGTTGTCATTTCCAGTCATTGATGTCTCAGCAACCGACTGTCCAGAGAGATTTGCTGTAAGCCATGGAGAAAAACAATGGCTGAATGGGAGCATGGGGTTGTACATGACCAAGGAGGCTGCCGGCCAGGGCCTGGAAAAACAATAGTAGCAACGCTGCTAGCAGATGGTCTGAATAGGTTTATAAATGAGTGAGTGGGCTGTCAAAATGACGTGATCTGGCATTGAATCGTTTGTGATCTATTGAAGGAAAAAAAAAATCTGATGCGATAACCAAGGTCAGTGCTATCTGTCCCTTGTTATTGTGCAAGGGAAGAGAGAAATCTGAGCAAAAAGAACAGATTTGTTGGGAATAATGGCTTTCAGAGAGTACTCGGATAGAGCATCTCATTTTGTGGATGTCATATGTTGTGAACAGTGGAGCCTTTTGTACCCAATTTCCAACCAGAAATGCCTTTTGAGATATGAATCCCTGGCAGAATGTGCTTTCAAGGATCCGTGGGCCTCCTCTTAAGCAAACATTTGCATTCGCCACACATCTGTTGGGTGAATCAAACCGCCTTCATGCAAAATGTACCTCTGGAAGAAAAAAAAGAAGAGAATCTGCCACAGATGATTTTATCAGCTCAAGGTTGCAAAACTCTGTTTGGCCTCAAATTAGGTTGACCATCTATTAATGAAGCATCCCTCTATTATTCACCTACCACCAATTTGATCAATTATCCCAAATGTGCTCATGGAAACAAGCCCACTCAGTATAAAGTGGGCCATTGGGGATTTACAAAATTGGCTTTAATGAACTTTGTACCGTCATAATTTTGTTGGTATTTAAATTCTGGAACAATAGTGGGTTAATGCATTTTTTACTTGTAGCAAGTGTAATTTGACAAATTAAAACACAAAATGCTACAAATGAGGCTCGATTTGGAGCCTGGAGTCTGTGAACGCCAAAATACAAACACAAGAAAGTTTTATGGGACGATGAAAATGAAACTAGGCTCACGTAGTCGTCCCTGACAGTAAAGGTACATTCCAGAAAAGTCCCCAATCCCCAGCATTGTACAAGCTATCCCCCTGATTGAACTCCTCAAAATAATTTATGTCCACTAGGCAGTGTTTCCCCCACGGGGAGTGAAATATGAACTATTAGAGTAATATAATGTAATCAAGTTAGATCTCCTCGAGTCGATTCATGAGCAGCAAATTTGGACTGAAGTGGACCAACGGTTAGGAAGCTGTTTTTTAACAGTATATTTTTTTGTAAAAAAAAAAAGCTCCCCCTAGTGAGTAAAATATGAACTATTAGCGTTATCGTGTTTACATGAAGGATTGATGAATACTCTAATATCCACATCTTTTCAGGGATATAGTATCAACTTATTAAAACAAATAATATGAAGGATTTTTTTTTCCAATGTCCAGAGAGGGAATAAAAAGGGGATCTCATCTTCATCCGTCCACCGTAGAAATGTGGCAGTGTGTTTAAAATTTTAAGTTTGTGTCAGCATTTTTCCATAGTTTGCCCTCAATCATTAGATGTGTCCTTTTTTTATTCCCAATTCTAAGCTTCTTTTAAAATGAAAAAGTAAATTTAAAGTTATTTCTCAAATCTTATATGAGGAAATAGTAGAGAAACAACAACCAGACGGAGAAGAGGGAATAACTTCTTATTTATCGCCCCTGTTATCACAATTTTCGGCTTTCAGGTTTTCTTGTGTTTTAAAACTGTTCCGGTAAACGTTCCTCAAACACACGGATCTGTACGACACATGAAAAACACTGTAAACTGTCTGTCGTGTCGGCACTGGCAGGTAAAACGTTTCAACACCAACCGAGAACGGTACCTTCTCGATGGTCTCCTCTGATCGCAGTAAACGGCAACTCGACTGTGTTTTTTGAGTTCATGACTGCTCCTCCAGAACAGTCTGCTTTTCTAAATATTCTATTACTGGCAGAAAAAAAGCCAAATTAGTGCCGTAAGCGTGATTTGGGTGACGGTGACATCAATGAACGTCATTAAAGACTTGTGACAGAAAATCAGCTTCATTGACTGCAGCGGAGACGAAGGCTTCTCTCCTCTTCTATCCATCGCTGTCATGAACCTGAGGTCAATTATGCAAAGAATCTAACTTTTAGACTTTTACTTTAACACACCTGCAAGTGAAGGTCGAGCTTCATCTGGTTTTATTAATCTATTTTGTTTACACCTGCTGCCTTTTTTAAGGCCATCTCCTCATCTGTGTGCACCCGCGGCTCGTGGCTCGCTGTTTAAAACATCTCTGATTGGTTGTCGGACTCCAGTGATGTGTGGTGTCAAACTCTCTCTCTCTCGCACTCGCCCGCTCTCTCTCTCTCGCGCTCTCGTTCCACATCTTGGTTACACTCAGTGTGACCGCCAAATTACACCCGGATGACTTGAGGCCCGCCCCTGTGGTGCCCTACGCTAGTTTGCTGTCTGTGTATGGGGAGCGCTGGGCCCGGTTATTAGATTAAAAAAGTAATGGCCTTGCAAAAAACAGATGCCATGTTTTTGCCACAATGTCATAATTTTCTTAATTGTTTTTGGCTAATTTGTACTGAATTAAACTGAAATGCCAGTGTTTTCAAAAGACTACATTCTGGATTTTCAGACCACCGAAACACTAAGATTTGAGCTAAAGACGAGGCCACAACAGATATTGTGAAAACCGTTTATTGTGTAAAGGGCCCCTTTGTGCTGGTGCAGTCTGGGATTGTTTGAATCATCATATCTCCGAATAGTCAGGGATATCACGGATTCGTCATCGCGTCTGCTGCAGAGCCTTCGTGTTAATGCGATAACTCAAAAACCATGTCGTGGATCGCTTCCACTTTACCTTAGTGTGAGGAAGACTTGGATCGAGTTTTGGAAATGTTGCCTGTATATTTCTGACACTAGGGGAAACTTTATCTCCAAAGGTTTTCAGGCCATGATTTCCAAACTCTCAGATTTAGTCCATATGAATCTACTCGAGATGTAGTGTTAGTTTTTTTTCATCATATACACTCCAGATTACTCTAAAAGTTCATGTTTTACTCACTAGGTTGAGCTTTTTTACAAATTGTGATGTCTTTCGGAAATAACTTTCTAACCTGTGGTCCGCTTTAGTCCCAATTTGGTAAATATGAACGGTGTCAGGGATACTTGTCTTGTAGTTCACCGTCTTTTAGATATAGTTTCAGATACCTTAATTTCAGGAGTTCATTCAGGGGGCGTGGCTCGTATAATGCAGGGGATTTTTCGGGGCTATACCCTTGCTGTCGACAGTATAGATTTAGTTTGGACTTAACGCGTAATCTATTCAATGAATGTATTTGAATATGATTAATTTTGATATAGCCTGGTTTCTCTAACTTTATTTTCTAATCTGGATTTAATAGTAGCAAAGAATCTACTCCCACAGGCGTAGGTGTTACCGACTGAAGTGCGACATGACAGAATAGCCATGTTACAGGATGACCTTCGGACCTTGTAAATACATGCTACAGTTTTGCTGTAAGAAAAAAGAAAAACGACCTCATCTCTCGTCCTTTTGCAAATTAATTGGATGTCGAGACCTTTTGTAAAACAGCTTTGTTTCCCAGGCGACGGCCTCATCCCGAGAATGACTCTGGTCTTGTCAATGTGCGGCCCGGCCTCGTGTGTCACCAACCTCACGCTAAAGCAGCACCACCTCTCGCAGAACCACGAGCCCAAACATGCCGTCAATCCATCCCTCAGAGCAGCTGCTCATTTCAAGCAGGCCTCAAAAGTCAGTCTGAGAACCCGGAGTCGTTCCTGGGCTCTTCTGGTCACTGGGATGCATTTAAATCAGGTGCGTGACAGTCGTGAGCGAATGCATGCACTGAATATAAAGCTCGCAGAGATGCGGATTGAAAAGTGGAGAACCATTAAGAGAGATGAAATGTATAAGGGCCGGCTCTGGAAATGCCGCTGGAGCCGGGGCATGTTTGGAATGTCTGCTCTTGGATCAACAGAAAAACAGATAAACACAAATTGATGGGGAATGAACTCCCGTAGTGCAACATGCCATAGTTTCATTGACGGATGGGGATGCAGAGTGAAGAGCTGTGGGCCTCGGAGAAAAGAGGCTCAGGCTGTCCTTAGAATGACTAAACAAATATACGATGTGATGGTCTGTATTAGCCTCCACTTGTGTTCGGAATTTCTAAGTAGCTTTTTGTGGAAGAGGCGCCCCACCTCTCCACAACGCACTCTAAAACGTTAGCTTTAAAATGAAGCTGTCCTCGGATAAACCACCACTGATATTTGAAGCTTGTACGAATTTCCCTCGATCACCCTCCAAACTCTAGAATATTCAGTGCTGCAGTTCTCAAAAAGGCCAAATCAGGAAAAATGCCAATTAAAATCCCCCTAATATCATAGCATCCATTTAAGTTTTCAAGTTTAAAATGCTTCTCTTTGTTTGAGTTATTTCTCTTAGTAGATAATTTTAACCTGCCGCCTTCCCCCCTGATTCTCTTTATGAGCCTCGCTCAACAGAACAGCAGAAATCCGGCTATTTGGACAAAACTGTGAAAGAGAAAGTGGGCGGCAGACAATTTGGCCCCAGGTCAAAAATACCGACTTCTTAAAAACAATTAGTGATTAATGTGTGTACATAATATGTAATTAGTTTCTTAAATCTACAAGGGTGATCAGTTTATAGTCTAAATTCTTCACCAGAATTCCATTCAATATTTGTTTTTAGGACTCAACCATGTGCTAAACACAAAGTATATTTTTATATAATATACATTGAATTTATTAAGAATTCTTACACCTTCAGTTTTTTTTTTTTTATTTTAGTACTTTGCAGCCTTGTTAAAATCATTTTAACAATTTTCTTTCCCTCATCAATCCACATTCAGAACCTCCTGACAACAAAGTGAAAGACTTTTACAAATATACTTTGTTGTGTTTCTAAGGTAAAGAGTGTGAAAAAATGTATTCATGTTATAACGATTTAAAATATCTGTATACTATCATGCTATTCTTTAGCAGGCAAATGTAGCACCACTTAAGGGGCGGGTGGGGGGGGATGTAGAAGGATATACAAGAAACTCCTCCGTGAAGAAAATGAATGTGTCACTGTTTTCTCCTTTTCTCTTTGAACTGTGTTTTTCTCTACTTGAGTTATATGAATTGGTCCTTCATCCTGAATACATCCTTTGCATTGGAATGGCAGAGATATAAGGTGAATGTGTCCTTGAATAATATTTTAGTAAAGAATGTGTCTGTGTTTGTGAACGCATATACGGTATGTCAGGTGGGCTTTTAGCTTTTTGAAGGGATGATGAGGTCATACTGCAGCGAGGCCTAGTCTAGTCATCTGTCAAGGGTATATCCCCGAAAAAGCCCCCAATCCTCTGTTAAACAAGTGACCCCCCCCTTTAATGGACTCTTCAAACATAATGTGAAGTTACGTCTGGAAAAATGTAAAAAAAAAATCATGAAACAGCTCCCCCTAGTGACTAAAATATTAACCATTAGATTCAAATATGATACGTTCAAGGTAAATCTTCTTGAGTCGATTCGTATGCGATAAATTTGGACTAAATCTGACCCAACAGTAAGGAAATTATATACCATAGGTAGTGTTTATTCATGGAAAAGCTCCCCCTAGTGAGTATAATATGAACTATTAGAATGAAAGCTGATAAATTCAAGACAGGAATCCTTGAGTCAATTTATATGCAGTAAATTGGAACCAAATCGGACCAATGGTCAGACAGTTATGTTCAGAAAACCGTGTTTATCGTTATAAAGGCTCCTCCTGGTGGGAAAAATATAAACCACTTGAGTAAAATATGATATGAATGGACTCAAGGAGATCTAACTTTGTATTAAATCGGACCTAACTTTGTATTAAATCGGACCAACGGTTGAGAAATTATGGCCCGATCACTTCTGAGAATAAACATGTGGCGGACATGTAAAACCAACCGTTCCCTAAAATCAAGCCATGTCTTTGGAAGTATAAAATTTAAAAGTGATCCAGGCAATACTTTTATAGTCATCACATTAAAACCAATCAAGACGGCGGCTGCAGAGACGGCAAAAACGATTCCATAAAATCCCTGACTTTTCGTTTTGATGATAATGAACACATGTAGGTCTACCTACCACCAAAACTATTTCTCATGACATCTGCTTTCAGAACCAAACCTTAACCCTAACCTCGTCCCACGCCGACCAGATGTACAATTCAGGGGATTGGGGACTTTCCGGGATTTACACTCGCCGTCCAGGACGACAGCATAGCCCTAGTTTTTAGTCAAAACATTCAATTGGACTTGACGAAACTCACAATCACTGATCACGTAACAGTTCACTTAGATATAGGGGCTTATTTTTAGACTTCTGGAATATCTTTTAAATTCACAGAATCTTGAAAAACGGCACAATTTAGCAATATCAGTTATTCCAGCTAACATATTTTGAAAATACATATGCATCACTTTCAGTTCTTATTTCAAACATGTGAGGGTCTCAAATTCAATTTATATCAATTTATTATTTTTATTTGAGCCTTTTATGATTTCGATATCTGATTCTGATTTTTCCTGTTTTTTACTTACCAGTAAATAGACTTTTCGCATTTATGAAAAGTGGCTTATAAATAAATCATATTATTATAATTATTTATTGCTATTATTATTACCACCAGAAAAAAAATAATGAAGGATTAATGAAAAAAATCGCAGATTTTTTTTTTTATTATAACAAGCCAAAACACCTTGTTTTCATGATCTTTTTTTTTTTTTAATTATTTTTGAAGGGGATTTATTTATTTTTTTGAGCAATTTAGGCATGTGCTACAGCAGCAGCACCTTAATTAATGATTCATATCTGCAAATGGGGGTTATACTTATTAACCTAAATGCTTTTCTGCACAGCCAACGGATACACTGCTGCACACACTTCCTAAATCTATGCATTTAAATCATTGGAAACAAAACAGATGGCTTATGATGGCTAGACAACTGGGTTTGAGCTTATCCAAAACCGGTCTGCAGTTGTCTAAACTCCCATTTGTTCACAACTGGTGAACTAATGGTGAAAGACCCGGTCAAAGCCGCCAAAAGCTCATTCATGCATTTTGAAGTCTGCTAGCCTGTGTTGTCCGATCCCACCTAAGAGCTGCTGTAGCACAAACTACAAGTGAATGCTGGTTCTGAGAGCGGTATCAGAACACACAAGCGCATCACAGACCTCTTTTGGTGGCAAAAAAAAGGGACCTATACAAGAAAACTCAGCGGTTTTAATGTTATGGCTGATTGATGTATATAATTTTAGCGGTTCGTGTGTCGGTGCGCTGAACAACACGACGTTTTTATTCATCAGCAGTTAAGCGGAGGTCGTCTCTGAAGAGACCCTCCGCCCTCAGGTTGATTATATCCCACACAAACACAATCCGGCGTTTACGTGAACACTTATCGCCCTTTGCATTTATCGTTGACGCTCTGCAGTCTGATGATGATGACGACGATGAGGAGGAGATGGAGTGGTAGCCCCTGAAAGCGTGTGAACGGTGAATGCTGATTGGTTTTCAAGTGTTTGAAGTGGTTGATGATGACATTCAAGTGCTGCGCAGATTTGTTCATTTACCATTTTCTGACTCGGAACATTGTAACGGGTCTGCTGTCCTCTCCGTCGACGAGCGTAGCCGCGTTGTGAAGGGCTGACTTTTCTCAGATGGGAAGAGAGATTACATACACCAGCAACTCCTGTCATGATCTGCAGTCTGCTTCTCCCTCCTCCCTCATGTTTCCTCCCTGTTACCCATGTTCCTGTCTGTCTCGACCCTGTCTGTCTGTCTGTCTGTCTGCATGTGTGTGTGTGTGCGTGTCTCCAGGATGCGGCTGACTGGTCGGCTCTCCGGTTCATTCCCGCTTCCTCATCTACTGATCACCTGCAAGAAGTCTCCTCAACAGCTCATCAGATACCCGTCTTCTCTGGAGTATATAAGGCCCGGCTCTCCATCCAGGATCCGTTGTGTTTATCCGTTATAGCTAATGGGAAAACGTCTGTCCCCTGTTTACTCTTCCCTCCTGACATTTGTCTTCTTGTGCCACAAACCCTTCCTTTCACTCCCGTCGCGTCCTGGAGATCCGTCTTCTCACAGCGATGGTTCTACCTGCCTAACCTACTCTGACCCCAATCAACCCGGTTTCTTCAATTTTTGATTCAGCTGTGGACATGTTGAAAACTGGTCCTACTCGGTCAAGCAAGAGCACATCCTTGAAAACGGGCCCAATCCCCTGTTTGTACAAACAATCTGAAAAAGCCCCCCCCCCCTAGTGGATGAATCAAGAACTAATACAGCAACATATGAGATCATCTGGTCGATCCATCGGCACCAAATTTGGACTAAATCGGAAAAACTGCTTTTCATGAATAAGCTCTTCTAGTGGGCACAATATGAAATATTAGAGTAAAATATGAGATATACCAGATAAATCTCCCCGATTCGATTCATCTCCACCAAATTTGGACTAAATGAGAGCAAAGATGGAGAAATTATGGCCTGAAAACTTTAGAGATAAAGCTCCCCCTAGTGTTGGAGTAAAATACAACGGACGTCCCCGGTTCCTCCTCACTGTCAGGTTTATGTGGGTAAAGAACTTGCAAATAATCCATGAAATATTCTTTTATAGTTATTGCGTTCACACAAAGGATCTGCTGCAGTGGCGGCGATGATGATGATGATTCCGTAAAATCCTTGACGATTCGGTGATGAAATAAACTTTTGTTAATCTTTCCTGTATGAAAACGGAACTCTTTTATTCTGGCTATTGTATAAAACAGTGTTTCATGTCGAGGACAAATTTGACTTGAAATGGTTCCCCCACCAGATCCCACCCCCTCGCCATAGATGGACTATAGCTTTTATTTGGATCCCCGTTAGCTTCCACAAAAGGGGTCTCTGGTCTTTTTGTGGTCCGATCAAAAGGAACGAAAATTCTTGCCACGCCAAGTTGAAACCAAACAAACGAATAATGCACAAATTAATAATAACCCTGATAATTCTAAGCTTGGGCAGCGCAGCGGTGTGTTGATAGTGAAAAGGTTCTGGGAACTGCACCTTTATTAAAAAAATATATATATATTGTTTGGGCCCAATAAAAGAAATTAACACACTGGAAGGCCCTTTTGGATTTTCAAAGGTTCTGATGAAATTATGTTCACCCGAAAAACTACAATGAGTTTAGAGAATTAGATTTCTATCTACGATTAAAAGTATATTAAAGTTTTTCTGACAAATCTTTTGCACCATATTTGAAATAAGTTTACCTGATTACTGTAAATTAGTTTTTTTTTTTTAAATTGACATGCAGAAAATAAAAGTCTACATATCTATTTTACTGGATTTTCTTCATCTGTGTTTAAACTCATCATGTGTTGCTCTTTTAGCAGCTTTAAAGATGAAGAAGTTACACTGTTAAGTACCATTAGTTGGAAAAAAAAATCACTAAAATTGATTTGATTCGACACTCAATTCTAACTTAAGCTTTAATTACCAACATTATTAAGGGAACTCTAATGATCCAAAAAATGCTTGAAACTTCAACGATTCATCTAAATCTAAAAAGACTACAACCTTTATCTCGCTTACATGAGTTTAATCAAGTGGTGACAAAAGGGTCTTTGTATTATTTCTTAGAGTCTGAGGCCTTTTTTTATAAGTTTGGTTCCCAACAGAGTTCTGAGACTTGTGGAAGCTGACGGGTGAATTGGTGACTTTAAAATGGAGTAAATATCAGTGTGAATGATTCTTCTCGGTGTATTAACCCTGAGATGACCTGGTGATCTGTCCATGGCGCCCAACCTCCCCCCCCGGAGATAAACATGCCCCTAGTGTCGTAAATATACAACGGACTTTCCCAAAATCAATCCAGTTCTTCCTCGCACTAAGGTCTATGTGCTTGTGGTCCAATTTAGTCCGAATTGGGTTCATGTGAATCGACTCAATTACAAGACGGATCTCCTTATGTCATATTTTATTCGAATAGTTTATATTTTACCACATAGGTGTATGTGAGTATACATTTAGAAAATAATACATTGGAATAGTGTTTGAGCTTCGCGTTAACATGATCTGCAGTTGCGCCTGACGCGGCGGAGAGGATGGCGATTCCTTAATGTTTCAGACTTTTGGGGGATATAATTATTGTAAAGGCCTATTGCTGTCTGGAATTTTTCAACGGTCGTTCCCATTTATTCCAAATTTGGTGCATATGACTCGACTGGAGGTGATCGATCTTGCACATCTCATGTTTCACACTAATAAATCAACTTTTACTGACAAGGGGCAGGTTTTTCATGTGAATAATTTTTTCAAACATAAATTCAGTTCGTTTTCGGAGTCCAATCAGGGGGATTTGCTTGTGCTAGGCAGGGAATTGGGAGCTTTTTGGGGATACACCCTATAGCGTTGAGGACGACAGCGTAGGACTAGTTAGAAAAGACAAAAAGGCATTAGCAAACTTGCCGACTTTTCTTTTTTTTTAATGAAAATGACAATTTTATCTGAAAAACATGCGGAAGCCTGACCTGTGTCTACTTGACCTCCTGTGGGGAAAACACCATCTATCATCAAACACTGAGGTCGGCATCAATACAGTCTGTGAATGGCTGCTCTCTGCTCGCTGGGTGGCATTATTTCCTCTCTGTGACACAATAATGGTGATTAACTATATCTCTGAATACTGAATAGAAGGAACTGCGATGGCGGCGGTAGTAAAATGCTCTGATTGGGCCTCATGCTCCACGCACCTGTTCTAAACAGCTGGCTTTAGTTTGCTCCACTGGTGACTTACTTTTGAAAGACTGGCTGATGTGATTCTGTTAAATATCTGTTGTCAGACTTCATTGGGTGGCAGGAGCGCCTACTGTCCCCATTCATTCGCCGCAAAAGTTTTTTCCAATTAGATTTCAAATGCCATCACACTCTCCCCAGGCATGTGTATAGAAGTCTCCCGGGGTTTCCCGTGTTACATCTCATTACTGACAGCCCTGTTCACCTGAGACTCCAATCAGAATGTCTGAACGCTTAAGCAATTTGCTTCTCTCATACCGACCTGCGGAGATTGATTGAGTTTTGCCTCCCTGAGCAACACTTTAATGCCAAACACATAATGCATCGACAACATTTTTAGCCCAAGATCAATCATTCTTCTCATATTATTCCGCTAAGAATCTTTATTCCTGAATAGGATATAAATTTCAAAAAGATATTATTTTTGAATTTTGTATTCTTGAAGGCTTTTAAAGTAACTATCAAAAAACGAATCACCGGGCGGCAGATGGTTTCCTAATTTTGATAATCGCATCATATGTAGATGGGATATATCCCATTACCAGCACTGCAGAGTGTGACCGGAACCATCAGAATCGGGAGCGGCAAGGGTTAAAAAGTTAATGATCTGAAAGGAGGAATCTTTAAAACTGCATTCGGAGCTTAATATAACAGATGAGGCTTCTGATTATCATTTAAAAAGGCATTCAGTGTTCTTTAATGGCTCGGATTTCGGAAGGGCGGCCAAAACATTGCCTTCTCAATTGGTGCCATTAAAGGCGATAGTTAAAAAGACTCCAAAAGGCTGACAGAGAACATAATGGTTGTGAAATGAATGACTTACTATTGCAACACATTATTCTATGTCTCTGTCTCTTCTTTCTGAAAAATGACCAAGTTATTGTTTCCTTGTTCTCCATAAGTCATTAATAAAGGGACAGATTGTGCGTAGTAAAAATACAAGCTGGCACTTTAGCATATATCCAATGTCACCATCCTCCATCGCTGTCTGCTGCCTCCTTATCTCCACATGGTGCCATTTTCTGTCTTTGCTTAAGCATCGGCTTCATCAAATGAGTGTTCTCTTTGTTTATTGCTTCATCTGGTAACGGCTGAAGACAAATACATCCAACAATTTGTCAACAAACGATGGTAAAAGTCTGCAAAACGAAATTGTTTGTACGGGAGATAAATGTCTTGGCTTATTAATAATCTCAAAGAAGTTTGATATAACTGTAAAGTCGGGGTTATTTTAACATTTTATACCTCCATAGACTTTAGCGCGTGGAAGAACTGGTTGATGATGGGAAATGTCAGTTGTATATTACAGACACGAGAGGGAGCTTTAACTTTGGAGCTATAATTTTGGTCTCAACAGTCAGATCTCCTTAAGTCAATTCATATGGATCAAATCTGGACTAAATCAATGTTCTATATAGCGAATTTTACTCTTACAGTTCATATTTTACTCAGTAGGGGGACCTTTTTCCGAAAAACACTGTTTCCGGGACATAACTAGTAATTTATGTCCCAGAAACCGGTCGGTCTGGTTTAGTCCAGATTTGGTCCATATGAATTGACTTGAGGATTTCTATCTTTTATCTTCTAGCTTGTACAATGCAGGGAATTAGGGTTGAAACTATAAAGAATTCTATTTCTCCTTTGTTTATAATCTTATATTAACATTTGACTGAACTGATTTTTTTTTACTTTTATTGGCCTTGTTCTCCCCCCAACAACAAATTATTACTTTGATAAATAACTGTGGCCAAGAGATAAAACAAAGCTGGAATGTTTTCACAATGTCAATTACCACAGACAAACCATAGGAGGCTTTTACACCCACGCCGTATGATGGTGTTTAAATAAACTCTGCTGCCTCTGCCTTGCTGTGCTGGGAAACCTGTCAGTTGTAAACTAATGAACACGGCAGACTGCTAGATGGGAACAACTTGAAACTATGGCTCTGCGTAAACTTCCAACTGAATTCTGGTGTTATTTATGTCGTGAAAGCAAAGCATCCCAATAACTCATCTATTGATGTTAACTGTGAGAGCTAAAACCAAAGCTATTAAGAGATTGATGTAAGATCATTTTGGTAACCGTAGCAACCCACTTGTGCGCTAGTATGTAAGAGCAAGGGTTGTTTTTTTTGTTTTTTTCTAGCTCAGAACTTGAACATCAGTTTGTGTGTCCCTGGAATGCGAAGAAAAAAAAAAAAAAATTGGTGTACTGTGGAAAACATTCTAGCATGGAATGCATCCACGGGGGTTCTTTCAGTAATAGGGCCGATGGTCTCCGGTAGCAGTCTTCATTATTTTATCACACACTTAACACATTCCATGAACACTGAGCTCCTCTGTCCACAAGCCTGCCGCACTGCTCAAAGTCGATCTCCCCTATGTGTCGGTCGCACTGCAGGATGCATGGTGCAGATAAAGACGAGAGATCAATCATTTCAGCAGGAGACATCTGTGCTAATTAGTCTCTCTCGCTCTCGCTCTCTCTCTCTGCCAATGATCTGACCAAACCGCAATGCTAGAAAGATCATTTGCGAAGTAACCCTATTTGACAAATGCTCCATATTAAACGGTAGGCAATATATCTGATGTTTCATTTCAAGTCGTGGAGTGTTCAAAAATCACCTGTTTGAGAATCAACAAGTAAGCCGGTAAACATTCGGGAGTTTGAAGTCAAACCAGCATGAACTCTGACCCTTAAACCTAAGCTTTTATATGCTTCATTACAAGAGGCCTAATCTGTTACCCTGTACCCTGCATTGTACAACCAATTCCCCTGATTGAACTCCACAAAGAAAATGAGGGAAAAAATGCTCCCCCTAGTGATTAAAACATGAACTATTAGAGTAAAATATGATTTATACAAGATCATAGAGTCGATTTATATGCTACAAATTCTTTTCCAAATCGGACCCACGGTTATGAGATTATGTCTAAAAAAAACTTTCTTTTTTCAAGGATATCCCTCAAGTGAGTAAAGTATAATATTAAAAAGATTGATCTCTTAGTCGCTTCATACGAACCGAACTCGGACAGTTGAAAGAATTTGCGATTTAAAGTTCTCACTGGTATCAGCAATATACAACCGACCTTTTCTAAAATCAATCCCAATCTTCCTCTCACTAATGTCTATGGGATTATACAATTTGGAAATGATCCATGAAATAGTATTTGAGTTATCGAATCAACAAGAAAGAAGTGCGTCAGATGCGGTAGCGAGGGGATTGCTTGTCCCCCTGATGTTACAGATATGGTCAAAATCTGTATTGATTTTTTTCCCACACATTGCTTTCCTGAAAAGCGAGCGAATATTTTCATTTCACCAGCAAAGTGGGCAAGAAAGCAGTGAAAGTGTTGCACTTCTCCCCAGCTATCTTGCAGCCTAGTTCAGTTGTGGTTTGCTTAAAAAATATTGCTACAGGGATCTCAAAGGAAGTGCAGTTGCTATCTTGTTGTGCACACTTGCTCCTCAGGCAGGTCTGCCTTGGGAGGGCTAAATACATTTGGGTTCCAGGGGAAGCGACAACCAAATACGTTACATTATTTTTCATCATTTACCCGTGGCAGGGTGCCAGTCAAGCAACCGCAACATTTTCTCATCATGTGATGTCTATTTTATACAGGGAGGGGGCTTCCAGTTTGACGTTTGTATAAAATTTTGCTAAAAACGTTATTTAAAAACCAAATTTCAGATGCTTATCTTGAAGAAATAAGTCATCTTTTTCTTGCCGCAGTCGTGTTGTTGAGTTGGAAATCAAAGAGGTCTTTGTTGTCTCCCTAAATTCCAAGGTTGCTACTCCAGTATGTGACCCACATTCTAAACAACTCCAACAATAATGGCTTGTGTCAACGCTCGCATACATTCTCACAAATTCAGAACTTAAGAATGAACTCTGACCGTGGTTGTTCAGAAACCTCTACTATCACCAAGCAGGACCAGGAAGAAGTGGGGCCAAATACCATCTTTCTAGTCCTGCTGATATTTACCCAGCCTCTCGTTGTCTCTGTTTCTCTCCTTGTTGTATGTCTCCAAATAATTAGTGCAGCTCCAACATTATGCAGAACCCCCCACTGGAGGTGAAGATGAGACTACTTTAGTCTCATTAAATAGGCATATTTACCTTTAATTAGGAGGTATTCGTTTGCATGTACAACCCCCGGTTCTAATTTTGCGGCGCACCTGCTTTCAGCGTATGGAGAGCTTGCTGACTGGGTTGAAGCAAATAGACTGTCAACACTCCTCCTAGGGACCCTCCATTATGCTGTCTCTCTCAGCAGTGCACACCCCCGAGGCTATGAAGAATTCTGCTCTCTTACCGCCACACACTTTCCCTCCTTTGTCCATCGACTGAAAACAGCCTAATCGCCCTCCGCAGTTTTGTCTCTGTCTTTTTCATGGCTCAAGGTTTCCTTTTTTTTCAGCACCAATATTTTCCAGCCTGTCTTTTATGATGTCTTTTCAAACGTCAAAAGAATACGTTCATGTTTTCGAATATTTCTGATATTCCCGATGAGCATGAGAATTCACCGGGTCGAGGTTAAAAACGAGGGAGCAACATTTTGGTGAGATCCAGGAGGAGAAGCGAGGTCATGAACCATCGTACCCACATCATAGAGAACAACACTAATGGGTGGCACCAGTTTGAGAGTGTCATGGACAAACTGGAAGTAACCATAAAGGGAACACGGACAGAAAACTCAATCAATGGCTATTCTGATTATTTGCTTCTCTGCTGAGCTCAAAACAGAAGTTGGACCCCCATCTTCTAAACGCCTATAGGGATGCAGTATTGGCTGAAAACAGAACACACAGCTTTGATCAATTCCACGCGACCAGGTACCGTAACACCAAAGAACCCAGCTGCACACATACAGGTCCCAGTGGAGTGCCTTGCCTGAGGTGTCCCCTGTAGAAGAACCTAAGGGTGATCTGGAAGAGAACAAAGGGCCCATCAATGAAGATTTGAATGCTGGGACCATTCCAATGCTCTGTGTTCTCTCTGTCAGGGTATATATTTTTCACTGACATCCAATGGCTGACGAAGTATTCCTTAAGGAGCCTGAACAAAGTCTGCAGCTTCCTTGGTAAAAATGCTAAATGTTAAAACTAGAGGGCACTCTCAGTACTTAAAACCTCAGCCAATCATATTTATGAATCCTACCATGGTGATGCCATGAACCCAGCCACCAAAGGGTCAAAAATCGGTGTACTTCTAGTGCCAGTCCCAAGCCCGGATATATGGGGAGACTTGCGCAAGGAAGGGGATCCGGCATGAAACCTCTATGCCAAATCAATATGCGGAATACATAACTGATTTCCACACTGGATCGGTTGGGGCTCGGGTTTACAAATACCATCACTGGTACTGTTACCCATCAGGGTACCGGCCCAAGGATGGAAACAGATGGTCCGCTGTGGCGACCCTGAGAGGGAACAGCCGAAAGACAAAGAAGAAGAGGGAGAAGACCATGGCGACACCATGACCCACTCTACTCCGCCTCTGATTGAGAAACCTCATCGTTGCAAGCCATTCATCTATATGATGAATATTAAGTTGTAGTAAGTCGGGAAACAGTAGGCCATAATAGTAGCAGTTACATCCTTAAATCCTGGATCTGCACCATTTTCAAGATGAGCCTCAAAATCAAATCGCCGGGACCCAGCTCTCCGCCCAAATTGAAACTTTTTGAATCAGTCGGCGTACAGTTACACGCAATCAATCAGCAAAAAACACATACTTGAAATGTATGGTTGATTGAACTTGGCATAAGTCCAACTTTATTTAAAGGGGTTGACCCAGCTAAATTTCCATCTAAAAAAAAAAAAAATTCTTATTAAACAGAGTTTATCTACCCACTAATTAAGTGGGCCCTTTTAATCACGTGTAAGTAGTTTCATTAATTTATTTTAATTCATCCAAAGAGGGCCTGTTGAGAGCGAACAATGAGACGAGCAATTTATGTTTTTTATACGGCTTGCATCTAGGGTGCAGCAAAGCAAAGAAAGATAGAGGCGGAAACTCCATCTTATCAGAATCTTTACAAATGTACTTCATAAAAATGACATTACATTCTAGTGAATTTACCAATTTCTTGTTTTTTCACCTACAACTGTTGTTGGCGGAGGTAAATAGCGAAGTAGGAAGGACAAGCTGTGGGTCCATGCTAACAAAAGGCTGGGTTGACTTGCGTCCCCTGAGTTAACTGGCGTTCAGTTCCACTAAATCAAAGACACAAATAATTACTAAAAAATCAAAATGAGACTTCTTTTTCTTTTTTTTTTTTCTCTCCAAAGGCTCTACAGTGTTCAGGAAATTGCACACAATTCTAATGACTCCGAGAGGCTGGCAAAACAGCAGGTGGTAACCGCTGTGGCAGGTGAAGGTTCGTTAGTAGGAGGATTGTCAGGCTCAGAAGTTCTGACCAGGTGACATGACAAGAGCACGACGGAGAATAAAGCAGCCAGGTGTCTTCTTGAAGAATGTATGGGCAAAGACGCCTGATGGAAGGAAATAACAAGGATCCTTTGAACTCGGGCACATGGCAGGAACACAAAGCAGAACAAAGCTGAAAAGTGTCTTATACAATATAACCCTGATAACGAGATGGATTAAAGGTGGAGTCAAAGCTCGGGCTACATCCACTACCACTACCTGCGCCTATGTCGTCCCTGACAGCAATGGTATATCCCCGATAGGTCCCTGATCCCCTGCATTGTACAAGCAATCCCTCTGATTTAAATTAAGTGTGACGTTTGTCCACAATCTCCACAGATCTCCGAGTGGATTCATATTCACAAAATCTGGACAAAATCTGAACAAATGTTGATTAAAGGGCCTATAACTTAAGAGATAAGGCTGAAAAAACAAAAAGAAACTCCTGCCGCTGTGTAAAATATAATGAATACAAGTAAATTTGATCCTGTTCTTCCTCCCACTAAGTCCTATGTATGTATAAAGTTTTAATAAGAAAAATGTCCCTTTTTATATATTTCTTTATATCCTACACCACCATTGGTTGGTTTCTAATGAGGTTCAACAGGTGTGAAATGTACATATGTATGAATATTTATGTATAAATATATATATACATGCTGTTATTATTGTTTTTGTGGATTTTCTTATCGATGTTTGTTCCTCTACATCGTGGCTTTCTTCTGTGTTCCCTCTCAATCTCCTTTTGTATCTCTCTTTCTTCCCACTTTCTTTCTTTTCTCCATAATAACTAATAACACATAATAACAGCAAATTAAATGCAGTTCACCCAAATGGGGGAGAGTTACAGACGGTTCCTTTTGCAGACTAAAGTCTGTCTGGCACTGCAAGGCAGCCAGATCCTTTTTTCTGCATGCCGAGGCAGCTGGACAGGACTGATTAGAAGAAAGAAAAACCCTGAATTTATACCCTCACCTCATTAAAAGTACATTTATGTACCCTTTACTGTCATCAATGATTGTGTACCTTTTAAAATGAGAGGTCCACATCTATCACCTTATAGAGTACTTCTACTATTTTTCTGTGTAAAGGGAAGTATTTTGCACCACATCAGAACCTTTCACCGCCAGCTGAGCACAAAAGTCCAGAGCACAAGAGTCAAAGTCCAACATCCTCGCTCTTGTGCGTTTACCTTATTATCCTAAAGGAAGGGTCTTTCTCTCGTGGACCTTTTAACTTAAACACCTGCATGTTAAGTTCTGCGGTCAATTCTTGAATAATTGACAGTTGGGATTAAGCAATTGCTCCAGTCGTTGGAGAAACCGCTGCTCTCCGAGACAACGTTGATGCCAAAAGAGCGTGACGGATCACGTTGTACCTGGGAAAAAATATTGTTCAGTGCAGGAAGGGGGAGAATGAATTATGCCGCCATTCACGGATTTTACTGCATGTAATTACTTTTAATTACCTCCGCCAAGCACGTTGAGTGATCAGTTTGGCTTGTTGTTTGTTTTTCGCTCTGTTTGTCTGTCTGCTAGCGGAATTTCACAAAAACTACTTGACGGAGTTTCGTGGAACAGGGGGGAGAGGGCGTGTAACTCATTAAAATTAGGAGTGGATTCACATGAAGGCGAATCCGTGAGGAATTTCTCAACTTTTTTTAATCACTTTTTTTTTTGTCAGTTATGCATAAATTACTTCACAAGGTAGCAAGGGACCGGGTGGAAGGTTGGGGTGAATGCTAAGCAGGAATAAAATAACAGCTTTAAAATACTGGCCCTTAAAGTGAGGAAAAAATGTAATGCTTGAAAGTTGAATCCCAACTTTCTGACGACCAAGGAGAAAACTTCTCTTTAGATTTTCTGAACAGATGAAAGTTGAATCCAAAACAACTTTCAAGGATCACCATGACTTTGATGAAGAAGAATCTAGAAAGAAATGAGCAGAAAATATGTAAAGGAAATAAACACTATATACTAGTTCTTCTGACTATCTTTATTTGGCTTCTTGTGAAAAACGTCTATAGATTATTTATGGTTGCAAAACACAACCGTTAGCGATGGACGCGTTGATCATGTTTTACGAAAACCAACGAGTGGCCTTCATCTACTCATGGTGAGTCGGGTATCAGTATTTTCTAATTGAGTAAAATGTGACGTATTAGACTAAAGTCGGGCTTAACTGTATAATTGTAGATACGTTGTTTCATTCCAACTCACACTGTGGGAAGAAATCATCGGTGGATCTCGCGGTTACTGTGAGCTCACATTCTACCGTCCGTCGGCCTCCTGCAGCCTGTTGTCAATATTGAAAATTGTCAATAAAGGTAATTTGTTTGAACGCTCCAAGGCAGGAAGACTAGCAACATGCTAACAATACAGAAATAAGCTAGCTTGATCATTTCTTCCTCCCATTGCAGCCAAAAATTTCCCAAAAAACGAGAGGAGTCTGCAAATCTGGACCCTTGGATGGCTCCGTCCACTTGGACATTATTTCTGGTCCACTTTGCAAAACTAACTGGATGTAAGCGAGCTACGTTTGACTGTACAGAGTGTTAACTTTATTTCTAAAACTACTCTGACAGCTACGCACTATTCTTTTTCTTCCATGCTGTGCAGTTGCTACCAGCCTCAAACTTCACTTCCTGTTTTATGACTGCTTTTTTTTCGCCGTGTCGCCATGGCAACTCAGATGCTCAGGGGACACATGCCCAGTGTGGAAAAAAAGGGAACTGACGTAAGTCGATTATGGCTCTGCTTCAACTGTACGAAAGTCTGATTCTAACCACCAAAATTTATAACGTATTAGAAAACCCTCCGACCGTCCGCCGGTCCTGCTGATCGGCCCTCCGTCCAACAGTCGAGGCCCAACAGTGCGTCCGATGGCCGTGAGGCTCAAGATCGGGCCAAAAGTGGACTCAAATCGTACAGTCTGCGTCCGGCTCAATAGAAAAGTTGTAATTTCTGTGACTATTAGCGGAGTGCATTATATGTAGGTTAATTTGACTGTTCAATAATTAGTTGGACCAACCCCATTAGATAAAGTTTGAACTATTCAAAGCAAATGAGTTGTATGAACCTTAATAGCTCATATCGACCCAACCCAAGTACAGTAGGTTAGACCAACACAATTGCTTAATACTTATAGAACCATTTATTCATTTGAAAATACTTTCCCTAAATTCTTAAGTTCATTCAAATCATTATTTTTTTCCTCTAGACATAAGGGTTTGAGTTGGCCTTAGTATTCAAAAATTGATCACAGTAAGATCCGTTGATATTCTCTTTTTTCCGGCATGTGTTGTTATCCGTGAACTTTCTTCCTTTAACATATAGGTTGTTTAGTTTTTGAATTATTGATTTAAAATAAACAACTTAGTGGATTTTCATTAAACTTGTTAAATTATGTTAATAATTAGATTTTGGATTCAAGTTTAATTAAATTAAATGGGGCTGTTGGGCCAATGTGGTCTACAGAGTGACCTTCTGGTTTAGATTTAATTAGACTTGAACTAAATGCAATATGCAAATGAGAATATAAAATTGTTGGAAACCCTTGCCTTAAAGGGGGGCTTTTGAGGTTATTATGCAGCTTTTGTGCTGTTGTTGGTTATTAATCACATTTACTGCCAGTATAAACAACAAGCATCAAGGTTTAAAGAACCTTCATTTTGCCGTTGATCGATATCTCCATGCCCGGCGCCCCATACCATTTTGCAGCGCAATTGGTTCCGACACCTATCAGCTGCATCTAATGTGCAGTCAGCAAAACTCACACAGGCTTTCAACAACAACAAGAGCACTCCTAACAAATGCGCCACTTGAAACCTGAACGACTCAAAGCTTAAGACTTTCTGCTGTGTCCCTTAATTTGTCTGCCTTTGACTTTCAAGCACTTTCCTGGTTATAGAGCCGAAGGCTACACCGACTTAATCCTCTCCACCTCGAGAGAAGAATAATCAGATAATGAATAACACACTTTAAAAAAAAAAAAAAAATCAGACTAGAGCAGGTGGGCTATATAATACGCCGACAGAAAGGCTTAACCGTTGGAGGAGTCTCCCGATAGTCATTTAAATGCAAACAAGGAGATTGCTTTGTGTTTGGTCCGTTGTGAAATAGGATAGAATAGAAAAAAGCTTTATCAAAATGATGGAATGATGTAATATAAGCCAGTTTGTTCTGATACACAGGTTGAATTTGTTGTGAAGTGCCCATATCAAACAAGAGAACACGCTAGTAGAAGGACAGTCAAGCCAGAGAGCTGAATTTCCATGCCTTAAAGCTGTGAACCAGCCTTTTTTCTTTTTTTTTTTGTGAAGGGTTCAGAAATTTCAAGGACTCCCCTTGATTTCCCAGCAGCAGGTCTGAGAGCTTCCGATCAGAGCTTCCAGTCCCAGCAGCACCGAGGAGATGTAGGTTTTTCACTGGTGTGCTAATTATGAGGCAAAAGCAGGCAAACAGGTGAGTGGATTCTTCAAAATGATGGTCTTCATTATTAAAGTTCCTTTATACCTGCTTTTATGACTCATCATAGCATTTGTATAAAGCATTAACGTAGCAGCGGTACAATCTATTCATAATGTTTGAAAAGAACATTTTTTTTCTATGGTTTAGTCAAAAGAAAAAGTACATTAGATGAAAGGTGAAATGAGTTATCACTCACCTTCTCCAAACACTTTCCCATTGCTGTGTGAAAATGTGATGAAACTAGTGATATGTTTCAAACTCCTGCATTAATTACATCCCAGATCCCCATCGTCTTCCAAACGCGATAACTCCAAGATGATTTCATGGATCATTTTGAAATTTTACAACTTCATAGAACTTTGTGCGAGGAAGAACTGGATTGATTTCGGAAAAGTTCAGTTGTATATTTCGGTCCGATTTAGTCCAGATTTGGTGCGTATGAATCAACTCTTTTATACATTGTGTTGTGCTTTAATATTCTTCTATGTGGGTTGAATCAAAGCAGCTGAACTTGGACTGGTTTTACGTCTTGAACTGAAGAAAACCTCTTGGATGAGAGGTGAAATGCTTCAAGCCAAATCCACAAGTCCGGTCGCATTAGATTCAACCCAAATGGATTAGCACGATCCGGATGAATGAGAATCTACACGGACATTTTTACTTTAATCGATCATATTTTACTCTCTTTGTACGGAAATCACGGACTGTTTTCGGAAACAACTCCCAAACCGCTGGTCCAATTTAGTCCAAATTTGTTGCACATTAGGTGGAGATCTATCTCGTTTATCATGTTTTAATCTAAAATTTCATATTTTTCTCTCTAGTGGGAGCTTTTCTATGAAAAACACTGTTTTCTGGACATACCTGAAAAACTGTTTCATGGTTCATTTTCAAATCTTATATCTTCATATTCTTTGGTGCAACAAAGAACCGGGCTGATTTTGAGATAGGTGGGTTGTGTATATATATATAGATATATATAGATATATATAGATATCATGTTAGAAGGGGGAGCTTTATCTACAAAAGTTTACTCAGTTTTTACTATATTTTTTATGAAAAACACTGTTTTTCTGACAACTTGACATTTAATTTGAGGAATTCAATCAGGGGGACTGCTTGTATAACGCAGGGGATTGGCGACTTTCCAGGGATAAAACCCATGCTCTCAGGGACGACAGCATAGTTAATATGTGACTTTAGAAATAAAAAGTGATGTCACTGATTATTTTCCAAAGCAAGCCAAGCACTTCGGACCATTAGTTGCTGTCGCTGGATTTAATTTTCCTTCCCTTTGACATTCCATCAGCCTTATCCAGATTTATGCCAACAATCGGGCTAAAGGATTCATTTTATGGCAAAAATAGAGAAACTTTATATTGCAGTAAATCAATATAATGACAGAGAACCCTTCCAGCTGGACCATGAATTCCTCCGTTATTCTTCATTTTTCCTATTTGTCTCTATGTTTTGGTGGCGTCAAACCTCTGTATATAATGCTGTCTGATTTCCTGATTTGCGAGGCAGCACACGTCCAACAGGAGGTGGGTCTGACTGCAATGACTCCTGAAATATCCATCACTGCAAATTACAGCTTTGGTAGTGCTGATTCCCTTTTTTGGGCTAATGAAGTTATATGCCCCTGCACAGCTATCAAGACGCCTGCTAATGTCTTTTAATTTGCAAAGATAATTACAACAATGTTCCACTTGAAAATCCATACATGCCCAACAAACGGAGACAAAATCGACCAGTCCGCAGGCTTAATTATTTCTCCCTTAGAATTTTATACATCTCAAGGGGTAAACGGCACTGATCTGATGATTTATGGATAATAAGGCAGTCGGGGTTGACACGACATGTGTCCCGGATATGAAATACGCATTTCGGCGCAACTACTTATGAATACTAATATTGTGCTTGGCATTGTTTCCGTTCTCCGGCTGTTCTGGAAATATCAACATTTGCATTTGTTGCTTAAAGGTGCTGGAAAAGCAGGCTAGGCTACGCCCTGGCATTATAGAACATGCATTATAGAACGTGCAATAAGCCGTGTAACACATGCTGCTGAGAAGAGAGAACATGTGGTGCACGTTATCCTAAGGTTTAAAACACACACAGACTGTTAGACGGGGAGTAAGACGAACAATAGGCTGCTGGAGACACAGTGACAAAGAGAGTCTGGCCGTAATGAGTTTAATAGCGTACAATGTTCATTAAAACGTAGCTCACAGCCTCTCTGGAGGTGTCACTCCTGTCAGATTAGCGGCGCTGAGATATGGTGCCGGTGCCGAGCAGAAGCAGCCCATATGGTCCGTCTGCTTGACAACACCGTGACCCACAACAGATGTGTTGCTTTACTCTCCCCTGATGGTCGGATCCGCTTAATCACACCTGAATTTTCTTACTCCACACAATAACTAACAAATGAGGATGTTGAATTAACCGTTTGTCAAAGGATCGCGCTCCAGTTTCTACAACATCTATTATTGCTCTGCCTCAAACCAGGTACTACTATGTAGTTTTGTAGTTTGCTGTTTGTACTCGTACAAACGTTCATACTGCCTGAATGTCAACAAAATGCTGTATTTACTGGAAATTGTCAACTGTATTTTGAATTTTAATGTCAAGCTCCTTTCAACAACATCTTCACATTCTAACAATGAACCCTTGGACATTTGTATTTCAAAATACAAATGACTGTCATTTATTGCGCTGCTGCCGCCTCCTCTGCCTCCACTGTTGCATATCCAAGGCTCTTGTACTCTCCTCCCCTCCTGTCACTCAGACAAGATAGTAGCGATTGAGGGAGTGAAGTGTCCATTGTTACAGATCCCTTCAACGATGCCATCCAGGACTACATTTGAAATTTCACCTTCTACATTCTAACCTGGCATGGTTCAGTACGGAGCCATTTATGACTATCATGCTAGATTCGCACTGAATGTCCTCCAAATTTTTGCATCCCTCTCAAATGTCATTGCAAATATAAGACGTGCTTTTTTTCAATATGAGGACTTGGGTAGTTATGAACATTATATTATTACCAGCTATTAAAAGAAAATGGTTATCTTTGGGTGATGTTTGCATGTAACGAGGTTGGATAAAATCTGGATATCCAGATTCACCATCATCTTCACTCGACTGTAACATTATTTATAGCACTTTCGAATACAACCCGATTTGACCAAAGTGCTCTGCAGTCAATAAATATCATGTTCACACAATAAAAACTCAAACTGCATTTAAGAAGATAAGATAACAAATATACAGATCTAATGCACCCACCCACTCAACTACCACCTCACCCTCATCCCCTCAGGGCGTCGATACAGAGCTCTCAGGTGCAAAAGGCTCGCTTCTGGAAAAAGCCTGATCCCCGCGGTCATCTTCGTCTTGAATTGGAAAGTGTTGATTGCTACCCATAAGATGATACCATCTTTGTTGTTGTTGCTGCTGCTATTGTACTTTTGTCATTGCATGCTTGTGTGCTTAATGTGAGCTCTGACATGTAGAGTACTGGGAAAAAGAAATTCCCCTTGGCAATTTAGGTCTTATTCTTGATTTAAAGACAAGGAATAAAAACGAGTTTTAAGATGAGATTTCAAAACGGGCAGTGTGGAGGCCGACCCAACATCAGGGGGCATCTCATGCCACGTATTAAGGGCTTCAACAGTAGATGCTGGAATACACCTTTTTGTTCCGCTTTGTCTTATGGACAACAGGAGGCAGTTGGTCAACGAACCTCCATAACCTTGAAAAAGTCAACTTTTTTCGGAGATCAAGGATGTACGTTGGTGCTCAGCCATTGAGACTGATAAGCAAAAAGTATAATCTGAAAATGAATGCTAAAACATACAGGGAGCCAGTGGAGGGAGGGCAGAATGGGGGGGTGTCCTATCCTTCATGTGAGCCAGTTAAAAGCCGAGCAGCGTTTCGACCAACTGCAGGCGCGAGATATAGGTCTGGTTCAGACCGATATGAAGTGCATTGCAGTCTTCCAGACGGGCTTTAATAGCCACATGTATGAACTTTACAAAATCATTAAATGATAAAAAAAAAAAAAAAAGGCGGTCTAAACTTTGTCAGTTTATCTGCTTTATAATCACTGGTCACTTTAATGCCAAACTCTCTGGTTGAATTCATTTTTTTACCAGTTGATGCAATGTTGGAAATCATGGGTTTTAGAAACGGTTGCAGGGAGCTCACGTCCACAGAATGGCCATCACAGGCACCACTGGGTCCAAACATCATGTGGTCAGTTTTGCTTTCAGCAGAATCTAAAATGTTCGACTTCCAGACTTGCTGTCACTCCAGCGAGTGTTTTAAGGAGCTTTTGACTACATCAAAAGTGTATCGATTGTCATTCCATCCATATCTATGTAACATACATACATACATACATACATACATACATACATACATACATACATACATACATACATACATACATACATACATACATACAGATCCAGGTGAGCCAGAACAGTTTGTAGGGCGAGCGAGATGGCATCAACTGTGGACCGGTTGGACCTTTTCAAGTTCACATAACGTTCTAGAGTGGATAGGAGGCTTGCCTTGATGTGACCCATGACTAGCCTTTCGAACATTTCATTATGACCGATGTCGGAGCCACTGTACGATATACATTCCAGCAGGAGATATTTGATTTTTTTTTTTGGCATTTGGACAACAGTGGCTTTGAATCATTTTGTAAGAGTGATATTAAAGATGTCTGTGAAGACACCAGCAAGCTGGACAGCACAGTCTTTCAACACCCGACCGGGGATGTTATCAGGTCCAGCAGCCTTGCGAGGGTTGACCCTGATCCGGGTCCTCCTCAGATCAGATGTGCTCAGACGGAGTGACTGCTCATCAGTAGGGGTTGGTGGTTTTCCTCCCCGATATTCATGCGTAGAACTGGTTCAGTCTATCAGGAAGGGAGGCATCACTGACCTCAGCTTGTGGTGTAATCTTATAGTCCGTTATAGCTGGAACAACCATACAAATTTGTATTCCTCACAAAAAAAATGTTTTTAGTTTTTTGTGAGTAGACCTTTGCCTTCTTGGTAACATGGGAGAGGTCTGATCCAGCTGTCCCCAGGTCTGAAGGCAGCCTACTTGATTTTCAGCTTTTAAGGGACCTCTGCTGTCGTCCTTGGCTTTAGATTGGGACAAGTTCAGGGATGAAGCGTTACACAATCCTCACATTGATGTTAAGGGATATAAAGAATCTTTGATCGAAAACATCAAAAAGATCATTGGTGATGTCACTGTTGTCAATTCTATCACAACTCGGGCCAGTCAGTACTTTTTACAGTTCTGTTCCGTTTCAGCACAGTTCTGTATGCCGGAAAAAGCCTAATAGATATATGATCAGAGTCACCCAAGTGAGGGCGGGGGGGCCACACTGTCAATTTCTTTGATGACATGCTGGTAGTGTTTAGGTAAAACCGTTTTTAAGTTGACATGGTCGAAATCCTCAGCAATTACAATAAAACTGTAAGGGTGTGGGATGCCACGTTTCTTTAAAATCAACCCAAAGGGTAGTAGATAAAGGGAAAAAAATCATAGGCCAAAGAGTAGAACGTTGGGACTCCAAGTGGGAGAGATGCAATGGATGAAACACAGTCACCGAGGCTTCCTGAGAAGCTTCTCTCTGAAAGGTAAGACCAGAACCGCAGTAAGGCTGTGCTTTGAGTACTCACACATTGCTGCAGGGGAGGGATAGGAATGCAGTCGTCCACTGTATCGAAAGCAGCTGCGAGATCTACAAGTAGTAGTATGGCTGTAGTACCAGTATCTGTGGCTAATAAAAGATCATTAAAACTCTTCAAAGTGCAGATTCTGTACTTTAAAACTAGGCTGGATGACCTGAAGGAGGCCACGTACGTCTAAAACACGTCTAAATTTTGGTGAGAAGTTCCATGTTCATGTGCTGCGTCCACAGATACAGTACCATGGTGTGACCACCAGAACCCAGAGGCCTGCAAAGTGAAGCAAAACCTGGGTTTTCAGCAGGATGAAACTGGTACATTTGTCACTAGGATCCTTCAGCATACTAACTTATAGTCACCTTTAAGATTAGTTCAGGATATGCAATCAAAACCTGCAAAGAACCGCCTACTGTCCAATCAGTTCTCTGGAAAAAGTCATAATCATTCATGTTGGGCTGGTGAGAGCTGGATGACCCGCTTCTGTCCTCATTTCTTTTTTTCATGTTGCCTGCAAGAAAAGTCAAAGCCATTTTATTACGCTTTGCTATACAGATATCATCCTACAGCGGAGATGATTGAAGCGCGGTGATTGTTTTACTTATAGGATATGAAAGCTCCGCTTTGAAATGCGTTTTTCATTTATTCTCCATGTGCTCCTCAGTTCCTTTGACACCGCTGGGGTTGCAGATGAAAGAGTTCTTCGAAATACTTCAAAACACCTGCCATAAGAATGTATTTAAGTAAAACGTTCAGTTTAATGGAAAACACAAATATATTATATTCAGGTCTACCTGCGGCCGAATGATTCGCAGTGATGTCATGAGACTATAAATGTAGGTATTCACTTGATTCTCTCTCCTTCTGTTCCTCCTGCGTTAAGAATGTGCAACCCTTGCTTTTAAGCCTGGATTGTCTTTGATTTATGTTATGTTATAGCTTTGTCTTTATAGTCTTGGCCATGTTTGGGATTAATTATGTGCATCAAAAACCCTCCTTTATGTGAATACGCTCATGGCTGTGTTAGTTAGTTAGTAGTTTATGTTGAGTGAAGCCCGCCAACAGAAAGTTGTCATTCATATGTGCAACTTGTATTTTTTTGTACTGTGGTGTATTAACAATTTTTTGAATAGCTAATTTGTTAGATGAACATTAACCGTTTCCGCATCCGCTACAGATCCTTCGTGTTAACGCGATAACTCAAAAACTATATAGTGAATAAATTCTAAATTCGATACCAACATGGAACTTAGTGCAAAGAAGAACTGGATTGATTTTCGGAAAGGTCTGTTGGGTATGTACTATACTACGGTGGAGCTTAATCTCCAAAAGTTTACAAGCTACAATTTCTCAACCGTTGATTCACATTAATCGACTCAAGGAGATTTATTTTGTATGTGCCATATTATACTCCACTTGTTCATACTTTACCAGCTAGAGGGAGCTTTCTTGTCTTTTGGACATGACTACCGAACCGGTTATCAGATTTAATCCAAATGTGATGAATATGAATTGATTCATGGAGCTATTTCTTGTATATATCATATTTTACTCTAATAGCTCAATTGATAGTCAGTAGGCGGAGCTTCCTGTTTCTCGGACATACCTTTTAATTCGAGGAGTTCAGTCAGGGGCTTTCTTATACAATGCAGTAGATTGGGGTATTTTGCGGGATTTACCCTTGCAGTTGGGGACGTCAGCATAGACCTAGTTTAATGTTTTATATGAAGGTTTGGGGTCCATGACCTCAGACTGAATTTGGTTAAATGGTGGTTAACAAAGAATTTAAACTAAATTCTCTATATGAGCGTAAATGTCTGCCATAATTATCAACTTTTAGGTTTGATATGATGTAAATGTTGAAGATGTTAAATGGTTTTATCCACGTATAACAGGGATATCATCATCCTTCAGCTGCAGGAAAGTATTTTGGCTTAAAGGTGAGTTCTTTGAGTGTTTTCCTGACATGTCCTCTTGTTGTCCAGATGATTTTTCTTCCAACAAACAACTCGCTTCATCACCTAGACAAAATATTTCGATCTTTTCTGCTGTTTAACTGGATGTGAGCGGTGAGCCATTCCTGCCAACACTGGGATGTTTGCACCTGATAATACGTCTGCAATGTCAGACGGATGGAAAGCAATTTCATCCAAACATGTAAAGCTGCAATGATCGGGTTCAATACGGACACTTCCATGACAAATGCACTCTTGCCTGCTGGCAGCCAGAGCGCTTGAATAGTTGGTGGTGTACTCAATATGAATGCCTTGCACCTTCCATCAGGGGGTGTCATACTCCCCTTCATATGGTGTGTCACAGGTTTCAAAGAGAATGTGACATATATGGAGCATGACGCACTGCGGTGATACTGGAGCCAATACCCCTCAGAGGTGTAGATTTCAGATCAAACAGGGAATATTGACGGTCTATATGCATGTCTAGGTTTCATGGCTATAAATGTCTATCTAAAGGAGCAGCTGTCTGCTCATACTAATCCTACAGCTTGATTTAAATGTCAATACCTTCTCCGTATGTGCACAAGCATGAATCTGAAAAGACGGCGTGGGCGATTGGGACATCATGGGGCAAGGGGTGAATGAATGGTTCCACAGGGGTGCTCTCTGCAGCAGAGGATTCTGGGAGAGACCCATTGCACTAACGGCGAGGTTCATAGACTTTAATGCACATCCCCTGCTGAAATACCATCTTGAGGAAGCAGTGTGTCTATGGATTAATTCATTCCTGCCTGTCCTATCACCTATGAGGAAGCACTCACGTGCATTTTTGATGGTCCCTCAACTGATGGAACCTGAATCTCCGTTCATGTGGCGGAGAGAGCTTGATCTTGTGTGAGAGTCCTGCCGGCATGGTTTTTGAGTAACTAGGACATTTAATGGATGACCCAGGGTGCACGCTGATAGATTAATGTGATGTGAGGTAGGAGCGCCGGGGAGGAAGCTACTCTGTTGGGCTGTTGTCTCGTGATGCAGCCAGAGGCTTAAGATTTGTGATATCTTGTTAGAAATGTGCGGATAAATGATTGTTGTTCCGTGTATTTGGGACGTACGTGTTGGGCTGGCTCAGATTCCACAAGACACGAGGGTGCTCTCCTATCGCCGGGAGATTAATTTCCTCGCCGTGGCGCACAGGTGCTGCGTTGTCTGAGAACTGAATAGAAATGGGCTGCAAATACATTTCCCAACATCATTTTGGAGTGTGAAATTTCAAGCGTTGTTGTGGATTCCAAAGGATTATACCAAGAGTTCCAAAATCCAAAATGAATAGCAATTTGTGTGTTGTTCGAAGAACTACCATACTTAGACGGTAGTTTCCAAATCAATAACCTTGTTAACCGAGCAGCAGCAGCAGAACACCGTTGCACTTGACTGCACTCAGAATTAGCTTTCGTTGGCATTTGTTCAATCACCATAGGGAGAGAACAGGGAGGAGAAATTCATTTGTGCCATGACATAGATTAGCAGTGTCATATTCTGGATGGAAGTCAGGCTGACGTAAGGAGCATATGTAAATGTGAAGATTTAATCGGGAAGAAACCATCTGAAGAGAGTGGCTGGCTGCAGACCTTTTGTGTTCTCTGCCTGTGTATAATAACATTAACACAAGTTAAAATGTCACACAAAGGGTAGGGTTAGCTTCAGAGGCCCCGGTGGTCTCATGAATCCAGCCAAAGACCTTTACCAAGGGGTAATCCCCGCTAACTTTCCATATGGTGTCGGATCAGATTAGCTGATCGTCTAATAGATGCTGTCGTCCCCGACAACCAAGGTATGTTCCCTGCATTGTACAAGCAATCGAAGACCCTAATCTTTGCCTTACAAAAGCATTTAACACTGTAAAAAAATCATAAAAATTTGTCTCATTACATTGAAATGTCTTAATTTCAATTTCAAGAGCAAGAACAATATAGTTTCATTTTCATATATATTCATATATATATATTCATATATATATATTCATATATATATATATTCATATATATATATTCATATATATATATTCATATATATATATTTATATATATATATATATATATATATATTCATATATATATATATATATATGATATTAGCTGTGATAGGCATACGTAGTCAAAAAGAAAGCGAGTTAGCTAATGCTAGCCTAGGATGCTAATACCGAAGACATGGGGAGTACAACAGATAATGGAACAAAATGTGTTTCAACAAAGCACAAAATTGAACGTGCTTCGTCGTGTTCTCACAGTCATCTTATAGACGTGGGTGAGAATATGTTTTCAAAACAAAATAGACAGTTTCAGATGAAATACATGAACTGACTTCGAATTCAATTGAGTTGTAGATAGCCATACAGAGAATTGTGATGCTTTCCACAGACGACAGAGAAAAAGGAGTCTGAATTGATGCATACGAAGATAAAGCCTTGCGTGATACCTTCAGCGGTGAGCTGGCGTAACGAATAACGTAAAGATGGAGCAGAAAACCCCGACACGATAAGAATGAGGCTGAGAGCTTTCTTTGGCTGTCAGAAGCAGCCTGACATACAATGTACTCTATTAGCGCAGCAGTTTTCAATCAGGGAGGAGTGTGTGTGATTGTGAATAAGAATCTGAGAGGGGAGGGGAGATCAAATCAGGCGAGAGGAGATGGAGAGCTGAGGCGGGATGAAATGTTAACGTAAGCGACATCTCAATCACTGTCGGCCGCCGCCGCTCCACCGGATCCTCTGCGGGGGCCCGTATCCAGTCTGAATCCGTTAATTAAACCGTGATTAGTTTTCACTAATCAAACTCCTTTTGGATTCCTAGATGTTCAGCTCCTATCATATCTATCAATTTGACTTTTTCCTCATTTCCCCTCGCGGTTTTTTAAATTAAAGCGAGACCCGCGTGCATTGAGTCAGGCTTAATCAAGAGGGAACCAGCAAAGCCCCGTGACTCTGCAGTAGGCAGTCGCCCTGAGCCTCTCAGCCTATTCCTACGAGCCGAGGCTTCATCAGGCTTATAAGCGCAGTGTCATATCTGCTGTGAAGCTGATAGCAGCAGCAGCACTCTGGAAATACCCCCACGGTCTGACTAATGAACTAGGTGCGGTTCATTCCGCAAACTCTTCTCCTGGTGCAGGAAAGACGAGGCGGTGCTTCTCGCCACGCAAGGATGTACGTTCAGCGGCAGAGAGAGATATGAATGATTTAGACCAGCGCATCTATGGCGGCACATCAGCTGTCTGCGGATGAAAGCCCGGATGGGCTCGCAGGACTTGATGAGAGCTCTGTAGTAGCGGGGCGTTCTGGGACAGAGAATGGAGGCGAGCATGGAGACCAGCTGTCACACTAACTGCTGGCACCACAGTGAGTGGCGATAAGAGGCTCTGGGCACAGAGGAATGCTTTGACAAGAGGAAGAAGCAATCCAGTGTCTCAGTAACTGTGCTCAGCATTCAGGATATTCCATATCCCCTTTTGAATAACCCCCAAATCGATAAGGGTTCAATCTGGCGTTATCACACTGGGCCTGGGAGGGCTTCTTTTTTTTCTTTTTTTTTCTTTATCATCATTTGAACACTTCAAACGATAGAGGAGGAGCTTCTTCCTCACATTCTCTCAATAACGGTGCCAAGGCACAGCTGTTTTGATGTGCACTAACTCGGCTTGTCAAAGGGTTACGACCAACATGACCTACTTTTGCGTGGTTGAACCTCATCAGGCGTAAAGGCGAGGGCAGCGCTGTTCTGATTTTGAATCGTGCGCATCGTACAAAACTCTTCTACACGGAACAAATAAGAGTCGGTACGGAATGAATAAAGTCTTTCCCTCTAATATATGACGTTCTCCTTACGACTTCTTGAAGGTTTGAAAACGCTAAACCCAACTTAGGGTAGGAGTGTTCGGAAGGTTTGCATCCAAAACCTGTTTAGAGTTAAGAGCAGATGAAAACGCCTCAATCCCATACGAGATACTTTAATACTTGTCTCAGAGATCACTGACCTTCTGGATTCCTGTAGTACAACAGTGAGCAAAAATCAGTTCTCTGCATTTGACCCATTACAGAGATGCAGTGGTCAGCCATCTGTGATGCACGGGAAGTCCAGGCATGTTGGAGTTCAGGGTCTCGCTCAAGGACCTGCAGCTGGTAGGCTACAAGGGCAGGGATCGATGGGGGGCGTCCGCTCTACATACAGAGCAACAGCTCCGCTACACAAAACATTCAATGAAACAACAAATAGTGTAGAAAACGTCAATGCAAACAAGTGACAACAAATAACATAAAAATTAGCGCTCTATTGTACATTATTTTTACATTAAGGCAAACATGATTTCTGTGCTGGACTTAACCATAAATAACCACAGTTTTAGTAAAAAATAAAGGTTGTTGCTGTTTCCTTAAAACCCTTTCATGTGCTGCTCAATTGTTTGGTTGAGACTTCATTTTGAGTCACAATTTCTTAACAAAAAGTACTAATAATGTTTGCTACTTGACTAAAAATGTGTATATTCTCAAGAGTAAGGGGCCAAGGATGGATCCCTGGGGGACGCCACGGGTCAAATGGGCCTATGAGGAAAAGGCATTAGTGAAGGCTATGGATAAAGTCCTATTTGATGAGTAGTATTTTTTTGGGTATATTAAAAAACTAGGACTTACTTAACCGAAATGAAACTTAATACACTAAAAAAATACTTCTATATAAAGATACTTAACCAAAAGGGTGACTTAGTATGACAATATATTTTTTTTAAATCTAAATTTTTGTTTCCTTGGAAATAGTCATATTTAATTAGACTTTAAAACCATTCTTGACGATTTCTTGGGGAGGACGCTAACGGCTTAAGCTGGGCGGACTCTTGAAAGATCAGAATTTTGAAGTAACTCAAAGAGGTGGTTTTTGCTCGAACTCAAACTGACCCACGGTTTGGTTCCCGCAGAGTGAAAACAGTTACAGGCCGTTACAGCAAGGTGACGTTGCTGATAAACAAAATATAAGAGGTGAGACACGCAGATGAAGGGAGATGATGCTGAATGAAGAATGATGATGGATGCTGGAGATGATGGATGAAGACAACACGACGTAGGTATATTAAAACAGACTCTGTCTTCGAAATAACAATATGAAAGTCACCGTAAAATATGTATTATGTGATAAAAAAGCATAACTTGGTTCGGTCTTTTGGGTGTCTGAGTGCACCAAGTAAATCGAAAAAATGCTGAGTTTGCATTATATTCACATTCATAATTTTCATTTTCGTCTTTAATATGAAAAAGCGGAAGTTTCTTCAATTCAAATATCCTCTCATTCATTCATGTAGAGACGACTGCACTGGATATAATGAGCAGTCTCTCTGACATACAGCCTGTGTGCGGCTTGTATTTGCTGTTCTAAGTAAAATACACATCATTCACCGTTTGCACAAAGTAAAGCAGCGGCAGCCAAACTCAGAGTTTCATCAAAGACTGAAGGTTATCAAACAGGCAGGTGATGTGCAGGATCTGCACAAATGCTTGACATCTTCTGGTTGCAGTATTCTGTCACTTCTTGTTGGTGTCAGTTGTTTCCTAGAATAGACGGGTAGAGCGATCCAAGAACATCAGATATAAACGGCGGTGAGGATGAAGGCCCCGCAGTGTGGATTCAGCCAAACACGCCCACTCAGCCACATACAAATTCTAATTCAAAAGCGATCTGAGATAAAAAAAAAAAAAAACGTAAGATGGGGAAATCAGATGTGTGGCTTTTAAGTGTGTGTGTGTGTGTGTGATCAACATTGTTAAACCAGCGTCATCATCATCATGTGGTCAAGCTATCACAGCGTGTCCTAGACATCCAGTTGTGCATGGCATCCAGTGAGCGTTTACTGACAACTCTGTTTGTTTTCTGCTTTTTCATCATCTTCAAAACCTCGTTCTCAAGAGGCTGTAAGGAAGAAGACTGGCATTTCAAAGACAGAGACTAGTGAGGGGAAACCGCACAGGTCTGTCACATCCACTCTAAACGTATTTATGCAGCCGGGACACCAGATAATGTTGGAGAATATAGATAAGGATAAAAGCAGCTTTGAATTTATCTTTCTGGTGTAAAATACTTACCATCTGTGGGCTTGAAAGACTTGCTGTTGTAAAACGTTAGCTGTTAGAAGTTCTCTCATACAGACAACCGCTATCGCTAGCTAGCATAGCGCTCAACACAATGTCAATTCTCATTCAGCTTCTTTTTCTTTTCTTTTTTATCAGTCTTTCTGGGGGAAAAAATAAAAACAGTCTCTATTCTGTATTATTTACGGTAAAATACCGGCAGTTGTGGTTGCCGGAGTTTTACCGTAAAAGATATCGTGAACATATAGAAAACATGCCTTACACTAAATAACAATTTATTTAGACTAATACATAAATTATAACATATAATGTGAAACCTGCAGGGTTTTGCTGAATGGATAAATGTAACTCATTTATTACCCATGGGGTTTTTAATTACCTTACAATGAACTTCTAAATAATGATAATAGAGTCTACTCTTCATTATATCCCCTGGGATCGTCATCATCGCCACAGTGGACTTGGACGCAAAGCCTTCTTGTTGACGCGATAACTCAAAAACTATTCGATAGACCATTTTCAGATTTTAAATCCACATAGACCTTAGTGTGAGGAACAACTGAATTGCTTTTGGGAAAGGCCCGTTGCATATTTCTGACACTAGGGGAAACTTTATCTCCAAAAGTTTCCTACCGTAGTTAATCAACCATTTGTCTGATTTAGTCCAAATTCTGTTCACCTGAGTCAACTCAAGGACATCTATCTCATATATGTCATATTCTATTCTAAAAGATCATATTTTACTCACTAGGGGGGGGGGGGCTTATGGGGACTATTTTTTTACATAACTGTACATTTCAATCAGGGGATTGCTTGTACAATGTAGGGGATTGGGGGCTTTTAGGGGAAATACCCTTGCTGTCAGAGATGACAGCATAGGCCTAGTTATACATTTGATTTCTGTATATGACACATCCCTGAAGAGCAGTGGGCAGCCCCTTTGAAGCTTCTGGTGAGCAACTGGGTTTCCGTGTCTTGCTCAAGGACCCTAGGGCATGTAGACTGAGTGGGGGGGCTACCAGCTCCTGAGCTACAGGAAGCAGGACCTCTTCCATATAGTCCACCTGGTTGTATCCCATGCTTTAACGGCATCCCAGATTGGCACCACTTACTGGACCAGCTTGAATCCATTCAGCTTGATTTAGATGGAATGTAACCTTGTAGTTATTTTTTCCCCACTTTATTTTGCTGCTACAGAGACAGTGAGATTGCATTAAGGTATGAATTGTGGAGACTGGCGCACAGACATCTTGTTGTAAAGAAAAAAGATGTTGACATGAGGACATAGCGGTTTAATAAAACATATTGGATTTGTGGCATTATTATACTGCAAAACAACTTTTTGGCCTCCCACAGAGAAGTGACGGGGGGTATAAAGATCTCTGAACACAATGGAGTTCACCTGTCTCGCGTGTCTTTCATAACTTGGCAAGAATCTGAGATTATCTTAGCTTTGAACATCTCGCATGCTGTAAACTGAAACGACTTTGGCATGGTGATATGAAAAGTAAAAAAGCCAAGGTTGTCTGGATATTTCTGGAGAGACTTGAAAAATGAGGTTTTCACTCCCTGAAGAAGGATCTTTCCTCATCAAAAACATCCTCAGACTGGAAACAAAACAAAACAAAGCTTATATTTATCAGTTAATTTGACAGGGACAATAAATGTAGGCCCAGTCATTTCATGAAAATAGTCTTTATAGACATAAAAACACACAATACAAGACTTTAAAATAATAATAATAATAATAATACATTTAATTTATAATGCACTTTACATTTGGATCAAATCTCAAAGTGCTACAAAGTAAAAGCAGATAAAAGCATAAATAAAAAATAAAATAATAACTATATAAAAGCCTTACCAAAAAACCAACAATGTTAATTAAGGTTATAGGTTCTGCTAAAAAGGAAAGTTTTAAGTCCTTTTTTAAATGTGTCAGTCGTCTGTGGAGCCCTGAGATGGTCA